>PVKU01004328.1:0-150276 GCA_004027475.1 Anoura caudifer | reverse complement strand
TGAAGAATATGGTGTAAAAATTTTAGAAGATATTATTATAATGCAAAATGTTATAGAAATGCTAATGAATGATAATTATAAGGTTCTTAAGTTCATCCAAAAAGCAAATTGGTCTGCACAGGACTGAACTGAGGGCAAAGGAAAAATCAGCCCAGGAGCATCCATTAGTTAGGAAATCATACTTCAAAGAAGAATTTTAACACTTCATACATATTTATGCGGTCTATTTCTGACTTTGGAATTCAACAGCCTATTTTCCTAATACGAAAATCTCTTCTCTCACGGGGCATTTCAGAGAAGGGAATAAAAGAGAAGAGAAAATAAGCTGCACCCCCTGAAGGCAGACTGAAGGTAGCACAGGATGGAGCAAGGTGAGCAAGCCCATCCTGCAGAGACCTGGAGCCCTTCACTGACTCAGGCCCAGGAGTCAAGACTAGACAGCACATTTTTCCTGGACCAGGAGACCAGGAAACAAGGGGTGAGGCCTCCAGTAGGTGTCTGGGTTCCCAATTCTCCTAAGAAAATATTACTCAAAACTGTCGGTTTAGCACTGGTGGGAGAAAGAAGAGTAGGAGCTCATTCCTGCCCCCTTCATGAAGCTATACACGTGCACTTCATGCATGTGCATTAAACACCTGCCATGTGGGGAATGCAAAGAGTTAGACTTAGCGCTCACCTTCAAGGAAGTGGCTCACAGGCTGACTGGTGACGCAGCACCTGAGACCATTGTCGATGCAAGTGGTGACCCAGGATGTGGAAGCAGTAAGACACATAAAGAAGTTCCGGGGTGAAAGGTTGAAAGAAAACCCAAGAGGAGTTAAGTGAGAGAAAATTCAGCACCTGAAGACGAACTAAAAAGGCAAAAATAAACATAAAATATGAAAAGTGAAATAAAAATAGTAACAACTAAAGAGAAAACCAAAAGCCACCTGAGACACCTCATTCATCAAAATTGAGTAATGCACTAATGGCTGGACTTCTTAACATCACAGCAGGCTAGATGTGCATGGTAGGGCTACTGCTCACTATAAAAACCACACATACACACAAATGCACACAACAGCATCAACTGGCAAAGCACAGCAAGGCAAAACCAGAAGGAAGAGCCATTGGTGGTGAGTGTGAAAATTCTACTGAATATAGCCCCCAGGGGGGATGAGATGGGAAGTGCATTGTTAGATCACAACCCACACGTTCCAAAGCGTGAAGGAAAGACCTTGGTCACCTCTGGGGTCTGCATCAAATTTCAGAACGCAATGGCTGCAGCGGCCAGAAATGCAGTGAGCAGCAGCCGCGGCGGTCCTACGGGAACTCTCTGTCCCGCAGTCACGGACTCCCACCCGGACCAGTCTTCCTGCCCCATCAGCGCTGCCTACTCTGCTTTTGCTAAGAGACCCTGGCTCTCCTAACTTAGCAAGACAACGAATGTAGATGGAATCATGGTTCTATAGAAAAACCTTTATAAACAGGAGCGCAGACAGGAAGAGCTCTCATTCTGGGAGGGCATGTGAAAAGATATGTAATGTTTTGCACTATTTAAATAGCTGTAAATTGCATGTAGCTGTAGAGTTAAAAATGCAAGAGTTGTATGTAGTAAACAATATCGACCGTAATTCATCTAAGTCCATGCTAGATGGATTTACACATAAACCTAAGAAATAAAATAAATAAATAAATTTTAGGTTAAATCTGAACATAATAATGGGAATAGTAAGTGGAGTAAAAACTGAGTCACCTGTTCTTTTTGTTAACAAAGACAAAGACTTGCTAGATTTCACATAAGTCGAGGATGAAAAAAGTAGAAAAGTAGCCAACAATGGGCTTGAGGGGAGAAACAACAACAAAAACCAACAAAAGGGAAAGAAAAAACCTCCTCCCAAAGACAAAATGGGGAACACTCTAAAGCCTCAAAGAAAGAAAAACTTCTAAATCGAGTTTTCTACAGCAACTCTTTTCACGAGTGAAAAATGAAACCACATTTTGTCGCCTTCATAAAAAATGTAAAAGTTTACTATCTCTAGGAAACACGATCAGAACACAATAATCAGAGGAAAACAACTACCCAAAGAATTGGCTAAAATATGAAAACATAAGGAAACCTAAAATGCAACCAGGAGTTTAAAGATTTTTATCAACAGCAACAAAGAACAGAATGACGTTGCAGAAAACAGAGCTTGTGACAGGGCAGTGCTTCTCAAACTTTCAAGGGCACATAAGTCACTTAAAACTTGTTGAAATATAAATTCGGATCCAGCAGCCCTGGAGTGCAATCCCAGTTCTGTGTTTCTAACCAGCTCCGGTGACGTTGAACTTGTGGTCCACGTACCATGAACATAGCAAAGATGTAAAGAACAAGCTTTAAAAACCCTCACAGCATACGAAAAAACAAAAACTATGAGAAGGAAGATGATAAGAAGGACGATCGCGAGTACATATCCAATTCAGTGCAGATTATACTAGAGGGAAAAACAACATTAAAAGCAATAGTCAAATCGAATTTTCTCAACTTAAGAGGAGTCAATAAAGTGAGGGGATGGTGTTCCAGTGTGAGCAAAAGTATTGAAACAATCGTACTTAGATAAATTTCTGAATTTCATTGTGAAAACATACACACACGTGTGCATGCACACACACACATGGATCTGGATAACAAAATAATTGCTGCAAATAGAAGTAGGAGGAAAAAGGGAGGAATGGAGAAAAAGGCTGGTCCCAGATTTCCCCACACAAAATATGAGGAAAAAAATGTATCAATTTATATATTCATTTAATGAAATAAAGCGTGCCGCCCAAATCTGGTACTAGACAAATTAATGTGCATTTCCCAAAAATGAGAACAATATTTTCAGATGTAAATGTACTTAGCAAATATCATGATATTTCCATGCTTCCTGAGAATATTACTAAAAGACATTCTTCCTGCAGGGTCTAATCAACATTAGGAACTGATGAATCACTGTTACAGGTCTGGTAGAGAGCATTCATTCCAACCCAATTCTGTTTAGAAATAACAAACCTAAAAAAATAAGGTACAAACTATTGGTAATAGGTTGAATAAAGCTATAACAGGTAAAAGTAGGAAAAAAAGAAGTAGAAGATAGCATTGTAGATACAAAGACCAAAGTATTCAAGGCTAAAATGATTAAATAGAAAAAAATATCACTTAACATTGAAAAAAATTATAATGTAGATTTGCAGTTCAGGAAGAAGACTGAATATTTGTATATAACTCTTCCCCCTCCTGAAAACCCTGGAAATAACAGTAAAAAATAAAAAAGAAAACAAACACAGAAAATAATTGAAGATTAAACAGAATAAAATTCTTCAAACTCAAAGATACCTGTCTTTAGGTTAAAAGAGTCCAGGACTGTTCCACAGAGTGAACATGAAGAAGGAATCCCTAGACACTTTGACAAATGCAGAGTGCCAAAAATAAAAACAAAATCTTAGAATCTTCTGGAAGGAACAATTCAGGTTACCTAGAAAATAAATAGGATCAACGAGGTCTCAGGCTTTTTGTTAGAAATGGAGGCATGTTAAAAGACAAAGGAGCAATATTTCCAAGTTGCTAAGAATAAATGATTTTAAATCTAGAGTTCTATCCCTAGCAAAATACCATTCAAGCATTAGATCAAAATAAAGACATTTTCAGGAAAGCTAGGCCCTAGAAGGTTTACCTGGGATGTACTTTTTCTGGAAAATAAATCACTTGAATATGCACTGCGGTGGGTGGGAGTCAAAAAAGAGAAAGATGCAAAATATAAGAAATAGTAGAACTAATCCAGAAATCAAATGAAAAAAAGTTCCAGGATAGCAACTATACACAGACCTAGAAATCGGTCAATACATAATAAAGCAGTTAACAAATATTATAACTAATAGTTGTAAGATATTGGTATTGTGGTAGAAAGGCATGTGTTTCTTTTGTCAATAAAAATAAAAGATAATTAGAAACTCCAGAAAGAAAAAAACAAACACATTTACCATTCCAAGAATGGTCCAACTATGAAACAACTTAAATCATGGCACGAGCCTATGTAACAGAATGTTTAAAAAGACAGAATCCATTTCTCCTGGACCTTTGGAACACTCCCCTTAAGGCTGGTATAGACAGTGAATCCCCTTGCCTTCTCTAGATATTTAATACTTTTACCAAATAACTCGTGACTATGTACATAATTATAATATTAAAATGCTGTCTGTCAGCTTTTAACTTTCAGAGTAAACTATAAACAAAGTATGAGAGATTTACTACAATTAGAGAACAGAGTGCTACACACCTTCCTCAAATAAAAGTGATAATATCGTTGGATAGCAGAGAAAAAGAGGCACAAAGGATGTTAAATTGGGAAATTCATTGGCCCATCTTAAATAACAGAGTCAAAATGTTTAAAGCTGATGAATCAGGAAACCGGGAGTTTATTTTATAAAATTGCAAAGGTTACAAAATTAAAATTAGCAGGGATTTAAGAAAGATAGCTAAGAGTAGTTAGTATAGTCTTTCATACTGAAGAATCAGTACAATACATAAAACTATAGTTAATAAATTAACAATGAAAAAACAAACATAGTATTTAAAGATATGGAAGTAAACACCAGAAAAATGCAAATAGTAAAAATATTCCAAAGCAATTACCAATGAAGTGTGACTTTACAGGTAGGGAGTCTGAAAAACATGTTATTTTTCATTGGATGTCCTCTACTACTTGAATTCTTATTTGCAGGTATAGGTGTTACTTTTAGGATTTTTTTAAAGAAGCAAAAATGACAATACAGAATATCAGAATAAGTATATGAAATTAAATAAGCTTTATGTGCCCAATATTATGGCATAAAATATAAAACAAAAATTACCAGGAATATAAATAAAAATTGATAAAAGTTCAATTTGATAAGAAAAGTAATTTACTACTCTATCATAACAGATCAAGTAAGCAACAATGAATAAAAATTATTTGAATAAATTATATACTTAGGGACTTCAGAAACAATACCTTTTAAATATCTATGAAACATTTACAAAAATTGACCATATAATTGATCACATGATAAATCTCAGGACTTTCCAAATAATATAAATTTATAGACTATATTCTCTAATCACAATGCGATATTAATAACAAAGTAATTAATATCCAATAAAAAGCTTTAAAGCCACTCCCCTATTATTTTATCAAATGAGAAGTTTAAGTTAAAAGTAGAGCTATTTGCCCTGGCTGGTGTAGCTCAGTGGATTGAGCACCGGCCTGCGAACCAAAGGGTCACCGGTTCGATTCCCAGTCAAGGCACATGCTTGGGTTGCAGGCCAGGTCCCCAATAGGGAACACATGAGAGGTAACCACCCATTGATGTTTCTCTCCTCTTTCTCCCTCCCTCTCTCCAAAAACAAATAAATAAAACCTTAAAAGAAAAGGAGAGCTAATTAGCCTGATGGAAATAATAACTAAATATTAACGTATGCATCCCTGACAACACTGTGCTCGAAAGCCAAGTCCACTCAGAGTAGCTCTGGAAGGACCTGGGAGCTGTGCTGACCCCCAAGGGGAAGACCGGGGCAGCGGAAGGCAGGAGTCTTGCTTTTACCTGTAAGACCTTCTGTAAGCTTCGAATGTTGCACCACGGGTGCAGACAGCCACAAAATACAGAACTTGTTTTAGTTCAAATAATAGATTTAAATGTTTTCATTATTAATAAATAATTTGGTTTAAATGAACTATTCAATCAACTCAAGAATCTAGAAAACAAAGAAAGAACAACTGCAAGAAATGCTGGGAGAATAAAACAACAACCTAAACAGAAAACTAATAAATTTAAAACCAATAAAATAAATAGATAGGTAGATAAATAGATAAGTAGAAAAGTGGTTACTTGGGAAACAAGTTTTAAAACTCACAAAATTCTGACAAATCTAAATAAAAAAGAAAGAAACAAAACTAGAAAGGAGGCAGAAAATAAAAAAGGTCCCCATTTACTCAGTGCTGCGTAGTTTCAAGCATTTGGCATAGACTGTTTCTTTTTGTTTTACTTACCAACAGGTAAGTAAACATGTCTTAAGAACTAGAGAGAATTCTACCTACAATTATATTTTAACAAATTTAGAAACTCTGTAAAGTGACTAATTTTCTAGAAATATGAATTCATAAAATGGATTCAATGGACTAGGGAAGCTGAACGTCCTTGGGAGACATTGCAATGTTAGCAAGAGATAATTTGCGAAGCCGGCCCGGAAAATGCTATGGGCCTTTCAAGTTTTCAAGAAACTGATTAGCATCCATATTGTAAAATCTATTGCAGAGCATATAAAGTAAAGTTATTCTAATTCACTTTCTGTGGTTAATATAACCTATACCACAATATGACAACGACTAGTATTTTCCAAAGAGGGTTCTGTGGAAATTGGTGTCATTTTCATTGGAGGGGGAAGGTGGTTATTGTGAATTAGTTTGGAAAACACTCTTTCAGAGATTTATAGCATATGTTAGCATATATATGTCTCTGAGATGCCTGAAGCAAAGAAATTCACTTAATGTTTTAATCTGCCTTTCTCAAATGATCTGACCATGAAACCATTTGTTTCCTAATGACATTCCTTCTTAAAAAACACTACAGACAAGATCCATTTATGGATATAATCCTAAATGAAGAACCAGTGAAATTAAGTCAAAGTATATTAAAATAAAAAGCCAGCATAATCAAGTAAGGATTACCTCAGGAATGCAAGGATTATTCAATATTAGAAAATATATTAACATAACACATTATATCACTAGGTCAAATAAGAAAGAGTGCATAATTACCAAAAAGGGCAAAAAATCATTTCATAAAATTCAGCATATTTTTTAAATTTTAAGCCTACTAGTGGACTAGGAAGCAAAACATGTTTCCTAATCGCTCTCAGACTAATAGCCAATACCTCTTAGCAGCAAATTACTAAAGTTGCTCTCATTCAAATCAGGAAAAGTTATGCATGTGCAGGATCACCACTAACATTCAAAAAAAGAAACAAGATATGTAATTACTTGAGCAATGGGATGGAAATTACAATTATTTGTACAAGATGATATCATTGTTTTTCTAGAAAATATAAGAGAACCAAAAATCTGTTAAAACTAGTAACACTCAACAAATTAACTAATTATGAAATATATTCAAGATTCAGTTTTCTATATGTCAGGAATTACTCGTTGGAAGATGTAATGAAGGAAAGATCCAACTCACAATGGCTACAAATTATGGAAGATGAAGCAAAAAAGAAAATTTAAAAAAAATGGAAAGATAAAATGTGTTCCTGGAGGGGTAAACTAAATACTAATGGAAAATGTCAATTACTGCCAAATAAATTTATATTTTTAATATAATGCCAAGCAGTGTGTGTGGTAAACGTTGTGTGAAGATAGCTATATTTTAAAAAGTAAAATCAATGGAAATGTACCCAAACTAGATAATAAAGTATATTTTAATACTTTATTAAAACAGTATAGTGCTGGTGTAGAATCAATAGATCAATGGAATAAAACAAAAAAGCCTAAAATAGACTCTTGTATAACTTAATTAATGAGAAAGTATATATCATAAGCTAATATGGGAAAAATGAATCACTCTATAAATGGTTGTGTGAAACTGGCTAAGTACTTTGAAAAAAGTAAACTTAGGGTCTCAATTCATACCACAGAAAAATCAATCTCAAATAAATTTTATAACTAAATAAAAAACACTTTTGAAGCATTTTCTAAACATAATAACACTGGAAAGACTTAGTATAAAATGGAATGACATGAAATCATGAAATTTGACTCTCAAAAATCTTTAATGAAATGAAAAAAATAATTAATATCAAGTCATAAATATCCCAGCAATCCTTAGGCAAAGAAAAGGACCCAGCCTCAACCCTGGATGTGATCTCAGGGTGGTGTCTGAAAAGTGAAAACCAGGCAGGGGAAGGAGGAAAGATCTCAGCTCTCTGCAAAAGCAGTTCCAGTGGGAAAGATAAATAAATAAAATTCAAAAAGGTCTCCCAACATTACCTAATACTTCCAAGTTGGGAGTCAAGCCACTTGCCTAAGCCCGCAGTCACTTCATTGCTAAAACGATATGATACGTTTACTCCCTGCAAACACTATTCATTAGATCTGGAGAATACCAACTGGAAGGTATTATCCCTTCTATAGATACTAATTTTTAAAAATAAAATACTATCTCTTCCTAATTCAAATATCATATGTTCTCTGGAGAAAATTTGTAACATTAAGGTAAACCAAAAGAAAAAAAAAATGTGTCATTGTGTAATTCCCAGTCATTGTTCGGTACCAATATACCTAAATATTTGTTATAAATATCAATCAAAACATACCTATGGTCTCATAGACAGCTTTTGTTTTCAACTTGACAATATTTCATACGCCTCTTTCCTTTTCCATAAATACAGCTCTACCTCATTTGCCTGCCTGTATAAATTACTTTATATAGACAAAACAATTTGTTTGATCAATTCCCTCTCTTTTGGACCTTTGGACCGGTTCCAAATAAATATCCTTAGACAAACCTCTTGGTACACTTATCAAGATTATTTCATTAAAAAATTCTTGGAAGTAGAATTGGTAAGAAAAGGAAGTATAAGCATCTTTAAGACTTTAATACACATTGCAAAACCGTCCTCTAGAATGGCAGAACCTATTCACTATCCTCACCAATAGTGCAAATGCATGTTCCCTCACACGCAGTCGATGCCTAGTATTAAAATCCCTTCTTGACTGTTGTGTCCTTGTATTTCCCTCCTTCTCCAGTTCTTCACTAGACTTGAACTAAACCTTTCACAGTCTAGAGTTCACACTAACAGAAAAGTCCCCCTTCCAAGATGTAGGCTTCTTCCTCCCTCTTACAACCAGTGTTAGAAAGTCTTTGTTGTTTAATGACAAATCGTTTCGACAATTTTCAGATCAGAATGAAAGATCATGAATTCCTGAGTTCTCATCCTTGCTGCTTGAGAGAGCAAAGCATTGGCCCTAATCCATATTTAAGACAGACACAAGTCTAATAAAACTAAAAAGGTATTTCCAAGCTTTTCAAATGACCATCATCACAACACTCTCAATATATGAAATTTTCTTGACTGCTTTTTGACAGAGTTGAATTATTTCCCAGAGCAAGGAGAGAAGCCAGATCACTTGGCCAAACTGTTATCACTGAGTGCATATGAGATCCTGTACTCTGGAATAATAATAAGAAATGTAAGTGTCTCGAGGTACCAATATCGTAGTCGAAACAAGACTCTCGCTTAACATCAATTTTGGACCACACCGACTTTGTGCCGGACTCCATAGTGGCACAGCTTTAGGTATAAAGCTGATGAGATATAACCTAGCAAGAAACGCAGATAATGATAATAATTCACATGCATTACAAAAAATGTATAGACAAATATCCCTGGTAACATGAAAATACAGACAGTAGTCATCTTTAGGGGCAGACAAGGCTTTACAGAGAAGGTGACAAATCCACTGGATCGTGAACAACGTGTTGAAGTTCCTCAAGGAGAAAAGCTCCCTAAAGGCCTTCCGGAAGGAGACTCCTCCAGAAGTGCGCACAGAGAAGCCCGTGCCCCACAGACCACATCGAGGTATTTTACTGTCTAAATCACGGAATGACAGTCTGCTGTGATCTGTCACAACAAATCTTTTTTTAAGTCATATATGTATGTATATATAGAATATTCTTGATTTTAAGTCATTTATGCACAAATACTTCTTTGGTATTTGTCTTCAGTTTTCTAGTAGCAAGAAGTAGTAAGTAGTAAAAATAAATACATAAAAAATTAAATAAAAAATTCAAAGAGATACACTAAATTCAGTGCTTATTAATAAATGCTCATAGTTTAATATTTTAGCATATTTTCTCTAAATATGATTGTCCTTGGATCCAATAATGGAGTAAAATATAAAGCTTTTGCATATTAAAAAAAAAAAACAGAAACAAGATGACTCTTGGTAAGCAGATACCTACACCACTTTGAAAAAAAAAAGGACTCCTGGATAGGTGAGAATAAAAATTTGGGAGATAAAAACTACTAGAAAAGCTTTATCTCCTAGTACTTTTCCAATACTAGAAAAGGTCTAAGAAGCCATGCTAAGAAACTAAGCGTTTTATAACACAAGGAAATAATTAATTGTGTGAGAGACTTCTTTGTGTCTGTTGTTCTGTGGACACGCACCAAAAAATACCTCTGATGGCAGCGTGAAGGACAGACCTGAACTCGCAGAGGGGGAAGGCTGCGGTAGGTGGGCCGGGAGGAAACAGCCCAGGCAGACAACAAGCTGGGAGAGACAGGCGTAAATAATGAAAACAGTATATTGTCATCGCATGCTAATTAGCTAATTTCTGGCAAATTTAAAACAACTGGAGTCTCTGATATCAAAGAAGAATATTCAGTGTGGTCAATAGGTATGTGAAAATGTGCTTGACAACACTAATTATTGGGGAATGCACATCAAAACCAAAATGAGAAATCACCTCACACCTGTTAGGATGGCTATTACCAAAAAGACAAAGATGTGGACAAAAGGAAATATTTGGGCACTGGAGGTGTGAACGTAGATTGGGGAAGCCATTATGAAAAGCATTATGGAGCTTTCTCGAAAAATTAAAAGTGGAATTATCATGAGATCCAGTAACCCCACTTCCGGGTATACATCCAAAGGAATTGAAAACAGGATCTAATGTTAAGTGTTATAATCACCAAAAAAAAAAAAAAAAAAGGAAAAATAGAAAAAGAGAGAGGAAAGGAAGAGGGAGAGAAAACTCCTGGAAGTGATGGATATGTTTATGAAATTGATTTGTGGGTGTGTACTTATCTCCAACTCACCAAGTTGTATACATTAAATATGTACAGCCTTTTGTATGTCAAAAAAAGTCTTACACATGCAAAGGATAAAAAAGTCTCCGCTAAAATTAAATCCATAATTGCTGTCTTCCTCGGTTTTTCTCCTACCTCATTCGGAGGTTCTCAAACGTTAGTGCCCATACTTTGTCAGCTTTGTTAAAAGGTAAATAAATGGATCCCATCTCCAGAGATTCCAGTCCCGCATGGTTGGATGGAGTTCAGGAATTAGGAGTTTTAACAAGCCACCCTCTTGATTCTGATACATGCAACCCAAAGACCATATTCTGGGAGTCACCCATCTGGTACACGCCCCTGAACTATGAGATGAGAAAGCCAAGGCCAGAAAAATAAAAGTGATAAACTGCCCAAGTCACCCTAGAGTCACATGAGCCAACTAGCTAAAACTGGAATAACCAATCTACAGAGACACAAGTTCAAATACCGAAGGCAATATTTTTTCTTGGGTGTATTTTGGTGTCATGCATCAGATGACAGCACATTCACCTCAGAAGTAGGCCCTTCTCAAGTATGCTCACAATCTAGAAAGCTTTGGCTACCACTTGGTTGGCCCATTCAAATAACCAGCTCAGCCAATTGCAAATATACCAAACCGCATGCATCAGCCATGTCACAAATTAAACTCTAAGAATCAGACGCTCAAAAGAAATATTTTGGAACACAACATCTGGCTGTGGGAGCTGTGGGAGCTGAAAGATGCCAAAACTCTGCCATTGACTACTTAGCAATTCATAACCTCCTTATGCCTCAGTTTCTTTGTGTATCAAAAGCCTATAATGAGATCTTTCCTACCGACCTCAGAGACATGTAGGAGGAAGCAGTTAGTTGTCAAATCACTTTTACAAGTTTTTAAAGGACTACTCAAAAATGAAGCATGTATAAAATCTTTTTTTTTTTTTTGGTATATTTCAGCTGCCACCACTGGATGCTTGAAGGTGAAGAAGACAGGCACAGGTCAACAGAAGCATCTGGTAGAAATATGTTTTGAGTGGGGCTTTAAAAAAGGGGGGGGGACATGGTTACTGATCAAGCGGCAATGAGGCTGAAAAATAAGTTGGACAGAAACAGAGCCTACGGATGGGCCAGCCTGAGGGAACTGCGGACAGAAACAAGTTTTTCTTATTCTTCACAAGTCAGAACATACGAACAAAGCAAGACACAGAAAACAGACCTTTATTTTTCCCCCCAGTGAATCCTGGCTACTTGCTCAAATCTATGTACAAAATTATATTTCATTTTAAACAGTCTCTCAGCTTTTGCATTTCTTAGCTCCAACCCTCCAAATTAACAAGCCTCCTGCTGCAATCACGTTTTCATTATACAAAATACACGTGGCTTTTTTTTCTTCGCTCCAAACAGGCGAGGCTGACTTTCATCAAGTCATTATCAAACAGCATTTGATTCAGCCCCCACCTGCACACGTCAGTTAGCACTGCAGTGAATTCAGGAGGCAGCGTGAAGAAAGGCCAGTTCGCATAGTGGCTACTTTCAAAGAGTAGGGAGGGTTTGGGAAAACGCAGACTGGCTAAGTTCTGGCGCAGCGTCAATACAGCGCTGGAAACTGCAACAGGTCGTGACGCTCATCCGATCTAAGGTGCAACTCCCACCCCAATAGACTCCATACGCGACCACCCCGCTGGGAAATGTTCAAAGGTGGGAAATTCACTACCTGAAATGACAGTTCATTATACTTTTGATCAGTTTTAAGTAAAAGAGAGTTTTTTCTTTATTTGGTATTTACCGGTTCACTTCCTTGGGTTCTAATTCAGTGAAAAGAGCAAGCATTTTTGTTTCATATAGAATAGCGTTTGATTTCCAATTTCACCTCTTACTAGTTGTTTGACCTTGACAGACTCAGTTTCCTCACCTATAAAACGAGGATAATAACTTCCTACCTTGGTGGTTTGTTATGTGAATTAAGTGTAAAAAGTACCTTGTAGTTTACTTGGCATATAACAGTTAGTGAGCAAAGTATTATCCACTCAGTTGTTCTAGCTCTATCATTTGTTGCTAATGTTTTATTTCCTTTTTATGTGCATATGACAGTCCTTTAAATATATGATGTGGTGAACTTTCTCTTTCCTGACACTGGTCTTTTTACCCAGCTACCCATATCCAGTTCCTGCATCACTTCATGGTGCCATTGATCCTAAGCCACTGTGCTATTGGGGCCATAGGAATAGTCCAACATAAAGGACTATGGATAGGTGATTGGGTGAGTTAGCATCTGAACATCTACCAACCAAGTACATAATATAATCCAGATCAACGCTGTAGTCCAAACCATTACAAGATGGAAGAAATAATCCACACACTGCATTAATCACAAGCAATGTGAATGGACCTAGTTATCTGGTTATAAGACAAAATACTAATTTAAAAAACTAGTAAAGTTGTATTATTATCAAACAAAATAGATTTAAAGACAAAAGGAGTATTAGATATAAAGAGAATCACTGCATAATAGGCTTAATCCTCCAGGAATATATAACATATTTTATATGTACATGCATTTAATAATATGTATTCAAAAGTACATAAGCCAAAAATATCTGAATTATAAAGAAATGGACAAATCCAAATAGTAACAGAAGATTTTAACATGACTAAGTAACTGACATGTCAAGCAACAACAATGATCAGTAACAATATAAAAATGACACCACAAACTGGGTCTGATGCGTGTCTGTAAAATAGTAAATCCAACAACTTGAAGTTATACATTCTTCTCAAGCACACATGGTTTATGAAAATTAACTACATTCCAGGCTATAAAATGGATCTCAACTTTCAGGTTCTCTTATCTCACATACTATATTACTTGACAATAAAAAGTTAAATGAAAAATCAGCAGCAAAAAGAAGTATAAAAGGAAATTACATATTTGAAATTCAAAACACTTCAAAATTACCCATGAATTTTGAAAGAATAAAAATTAGAAAATACATAGAACTGAAAAATAACAAAAATACTACCGATCAAAATCTGTGAAATTGCGGATAGAAACAGATTTATAACTTTGGAATAGGGAAGAATTTATTTCAGTGAGATTTTAAAAAGCAGGAACCATAAAAGAAAATATTAACTTACTATATCCAAAATTAATCATATTTATTCATAAAAGGACCACAGACCAACTGAAACAAAGGCTAGGAGAAAATATTATCAATATAAATACTAACAAAGAGGGAGACTGGATGAAAGAAGGTGAAGAGATCAGCCAAAGAACATACACGCATGACCCACAGACACAGACAACCGTGTGGTGATGGCCGGAGGGAAGGGGGGACAGAGGCCGGATGGAGGGGGGTGAAAGAGGAGGTGGAAATGGGGACATCTGTAATAGTGTCAACAATAAAAATAGAGTAAAACAATTAATTAGTTACTAACAAATACTAACAAAGGATCAGAACCTAAAATAGATAAAAATCTCAGAGAAACAATGAGGAAAAGATGAGCAATCCAATAGAAAAATGGCAAAAGTTATTTCACACATGGAGAAATAGGAATAGTGAATAAAAAAATTAAAAGATGCTTAATTTCATTGGTAATGAGGGAATTATACATTTAAATCACAAGATACCATTCACACCACAATATTGACTAAAAAACAAAGTCTGATAAGTGTGGGAGAGAGTATGGAACAAAAGAAGAATTCCTACACTATTTGTCAACAGTGGGAACTGGTATATCTGCTCCGGAAAACAATTTGGAATTATATGGTAATTGGAACATGCACATACCGATGACCTAGCAATTCTACAGCCACAGGAATGGGTACAAGGGCCAAGGGAGGTTGGTGGTTAAGACTATGCTTATGGTATAAAGCTAAGTTGATGATCTTGTGATCATCGTCTCAATGCCCACTGGAACTTTCCCAGGCTTCCTGGCCGTCTGTCGAAGAAACAGCCTCATAAATGATACACTCTAAAATCTGCAAATGAAACAGAAGCTGGAACACTGACTCATACCAGCAAGAGGTTATGCAACCTTGAGAAGCCTTCGAAAGCCACCAGGCTGCTAGGAACAGCAGGCTGAGCAAATGCATTTACAGATTCAGCTGCAGTTCATTTGAAGGCGTACTGCTGGGTGCCAGGCACCAGGCTGGTCCTACACACGAAGGCGATGAGCAAGTGAGACGAGGTTCTCTCTCCTTGTAAGGCTCACATTGGTTAAGAATACATAAGAACTCCAGCTACAAGCGTCTGGATAGAATTGTGGTAAGTGTTAGGAAGGAGACTTGGTCGTACCGTGGGAACACGTAGAATGGGAGCATCTGACATGGACAAGTAGGTGGTGTTACTGAAACGGCACCACCGCACACAGCTGTGTGCATGGTGATAGCACCTCCTAGAGGGGCTCCCTCAGGGCCATCTCCTCTATCCTCCTGACTCCTGAGCTCCCATTCTACGTGTTCCCACGGTACGACCAAGTCTCCTTCATAACACTTAGCACAATTCTATCCAGACGCTTGTAGCTGCAGTTGTTATGTATTCTCAACCAATGTGAGCCTTACAAGGAGAGAGAACCTCGTCTCACTTGCTCATCGCCTTCGTGTGTAGGACCAGCCCGGCGCCTGGCACCCAGCAGTCAGCCTTCAAATGAACTGCAGCTGAATCTGTAAATGCATTTGCTCAGCCTGCTGTTCCTAGCAGCCTGGTGGCTTTCGAAGGCTTTGCAGTGTCCTGTCTGGGAAACCATATACGGCAGGCATGTTAGTGACAGATTACTGAGTTGGACAGCACTAGAGGAGAACAAGATATGGAGAGAAAAATCATTAGATTTAAATGTGTTTTTATGAAGAAGACAGTCTAAAAGTAAGCATAGGCTCACAATTCTGTAGTCTTCTTACTCAGAAATTTTCCATTTGTCTATTGACCACTTGAAATTTGGCCACTCCAAATTCAGATGCACTGTAATTGTAAAATACAGTCTAGACTTCAAAGATTAAGTATAGAAAAAGTTATATATATATAACTTTTATATAATTTATATAAATTAACTAAATTATACCTTGAGGCAATATTTTTGACAATGCATTAAATAAAATATATTACCCAAAACTTACTTTACCCCTTCCTTTTTTATTCTTCAATGTGGCTGCTAGAAATTTGAAATTAGGTATGCAAGTCACATTATATTTCTATTAAACAGGGTTGTCCTAAGAAATAACTGAACCATGTATTCACTATTATCCGTGTCTTCATTAAGTAATGATGGACTGAAATTCTTCATTGTTAAAACTGGTGAAAGGGAAAGAAAGATGTGCCTCAAGCTGAGAAGTCAGGACAATAATAAATGAAGTAGTTTGTCAATTGAATGCAAAGTGCAGAACTGAAATCCCTATAATCCATAGAGTTCACCTCTCCACCAATACGGAGTAAGTCACATGTAGAAAGGACGTGAGATGTCACCAATGTCTTAGCTTTAGGGGGAAGGAAAGGGACTTTTAAATGTGCTGGCAATGGTGAGTGTAACAAAAAAAAATTAGTGATGTTAAGGCAAAACCTCAGCAGGTCCTGTCTTTACAATAGGTTCGAAGCAGTAGTCGTCTGTTGAGATTTGAGGAGGGTATATATAAAAGATACTCTGACCACTTGCCCCAGCCTGAAATCCTGAACATTCCCTTGTTAATATACACATTAGTCAGGCTTTCCAGGGGACTCCTTGTGAAATGCATATACTCATATCAGGATAAAACAGTCCTACCCTTTATTAGTTTCTCACATATACCTTCATCAGAGCTATTTTTATCAAATTTTCTTCAGACAACTCACTAACACTAAAGCGTTACAAAAAAATAGAAATTTTCTTCAGAAGGGAAACAGTAAAGGACATATCCTCGCAGGTGGTGCCCTCGGCGGGGCACTGTGGACAGGTGACCTCGGAGCACAGAGCTGAGCGGGGGCCCTGCCCACTCATGTCCACCCGGACATGAGTGGAGGTGTCCATACAGCAGGAGGGTGATATGAGGAAGAGGCCACCAGAGAGACAGGATCACAGTTTGGCCAGAAATTGCCTTAGTCTTAATTTCAATTACAAAAAGAGGTTTTATTGTCCCAAATAAGTATTCTTCATTTTTCTTTGGAGTTTTTGTGGTTGTTTTTCCTATCTGTCTATTAAGAATAGAAATTTAAAATATAGCAACTATATTAGGATGGATCAGCAGCCAAACCTACATATTTTGGATAATAGTATGTGAATAAAATAATTTTTTAAAAATGAACAGACTAAGGATAATCCACACTGAGCCCACCAAACAACCCATCTAGCCCAAACACCTACCCTGGGATCCTGGTCCTCCTTTTATCCAGACTCCAGAAAGAAAAGAAATGTTCTTCGTTACTAATGCTAAGGAAACTAAAGAGCATTTTTCACTCTGTAGAGGTCGGGAGTATGCAGAGAAATCCATGTGGAAATTGATGCCAGCTTTGTGAAAGATAAACAGGAAATACCACCTATGGTCATGCTTAGACTTCAATCACTGGTTCAATGTCGTTGAGACAGGGCCAAACCCAAATGAGTCCTTCCTTTAGCAGATTTTAAACACTTTTGATTTGTGTATCCTACTCAACATTATTCAATTACAGATTATCTGACTTTGTAATTCCCCAAGCCTCTGATTTCTCCTTGTCATCTCCCTGAACACCTCCAGCCATTTCACTACTTCCTAATGTCTGGCTGTGAAGAAGAAGGAGGAGGTAGTTAAATTCACATCAGTCAATTTCACTTCTTAGCAACACTGTAAAATATTCATAAGGAGGAAAGTGAAGTTTCTATATTATCTGAGAGTTTTATTTAACCATATTAGAATACCAAAATAGGAAAAAAAATATGGTCATGTTTTTCCATGACTGCTTAAAATTCCATTGTTCTTTTAAAAATGAGATTAAAAATCAAAAAGTCTTCCCTCCGTCATAACCTGCACCTCTGGTCCACAGAGAACACCTTCCCACCTCAGGCCCCCAACACACCCACCACCACCATGATGGACCCTCATTCTTCTTGCATACAGTCATTCTAATGAAACATGGGCTTCTACCTGGTTTCCTGAAGCATTTCACCTGGCTGCTCCCTCACCACTCAGCAAGGAAAAACTCCTCCCCCTTCCCTGCTTCTTCCTATAATGCTACAAGTCAATGGAGAATTTCAGATCCATCATGGGTAGAGAGAATACAATACACTGAACAATACACGGAACATGTATGTACAATACAATGGCAACTACATAGGTTTGCATACTAAACCAAACCACTGATCTTGTCCCAGACCTGAACGCACAGTGTGGCCTCAGGGAAAGCCTGCACTATTGAAGGAGCCAACCTCTAATGCCAATACCCTAACTTATATCCAAATTTAGTCTTCCCCACAACTTGTAAGATACATGTTACTTCTAATGAAGAGACAAAGGAACTGAGGGTGAGACAGTTCAGGCATAGTTGTCCAAAGTCACAATTACTAAGTCGAGTGCTAGAGCCAAGGGTCAAATTCAGGACCAGATGGTTAAAACCCAGTGAACTCTGGACTGCTGATTCTCTTGCAGTGGTCCTTCTCTTAGGAGCCTCGTTTGATGAAGACGCTACCATGGGGAGCAAATGAGAGCGTTGGAAAGAAATGGGTCATGGAGGTGGCAAGTGGTGCCCACGGAGCAAGGCTTCAGGACTACCTGAACTAAAAAGCTCCACTTTTATCATTTTTATGCACTGAGCTCCCATAAAGTTTAATGGGGGGAGAGGAGATGGAATGCATTTTTTTTAAAGGGTAACGTATATACAGTTAATTGCCTTAGGTTAGTGGGTCTCAAACCTGGAGAATGAGTCTTAAAATATCCCAAGCATCAGTCCTTTACAATCTTGTTGCCTTGGCCACATCTGAGACAAATTACATCAGAATTTCTAAGGGTGAGATCCAGGAATCAGCAGCAGTCTTTAAAGCTTTCCAGGTGAAACCCATGTGCATTCAACTTTCAGAACCCCTGCTTGAGATTAAGGATGCTAAGCACTGAGTTAGTCTTCCAAAACACCTTTAAGATCAAAAAAAGGTTTTATGGCCCCACCGACAACCAGTCTTTGGGGAAAGGAGAACAGAGCTGAGCTGGACCTTCTGAGTCTGCCTGCCTTCTTCTTCTTCCCAAGTGTAGCCTCTTAAACCTGTCTTCAGCTTCTTCCAAGACACCTGGCCCTCTGCAGATGTTTACTGCAAATCTGGGTCCTCTTTACCCCCAAGAGAGGTGAGTAGACTTCAAGAAAGGAGGACACACTCCAACTGTCGGGCCACTGAGAATTTTCTATGACCTTCTCATAGCTTTAGTTCCCTTTCATTTCCCTGTCTCTTGGTTCTAAGTTTTATTCAGTTTACATTATTCCAAATATATATTTGATAGAATTATTACATCCCTAAGCTCTGTGCTATGGCCTAGCAAAAAGAAAAAAATCACCTGATTCTTTCCAAAAGGACTCTGGCCCTGTGCCTGTCAGCTCTGACAGGGAGCAGGACATGGGGACAAGGACAACCCTGTTGTTTTTGCCTTCATTCCCCTCGTCACCAGAGGCTCTCTGCGTGCAGGTCTCCTGGTCACTGACAATCTCATTTTAATAAGAATCATAGTAGCATGTGTGGATGCAGGAAATAGTCATATTTTTAAAGAAATATGCAGGGGGGATATAATATTAGCAAAAATACAAAAAAAGATGAAGCACATGTGGCAAAAGGTTGAAGATTATTAAATCCAGATGATGTATATGTGGATATCCATTATTATATTCTCATTATATTATGTACTCATTTGTTTGAAATTTTTCATAATAAAAAATGATTTTGAAAAATTCTCATTCTTGAAAAAATAGGTACAGCTAGAAAATAGTGTCCTTCCTATAATTTTGAAAAATTCTCATTCCTGAAAAAATAGGTGCAGCTAGAAAATAGTGTCCTTCCTATAATGAAGATTTCCATAGGAAAATACTCAGGAACTGTGAAACCAGAGGGGGGGTAAGGCAGCCGCGGGACAGTGCCTACAATCCTAGGCCCACCCCCACCTCTCTCTGCCCTTTCACACGTCCTGAATGAGCAGACAGTGTTGTCTTAGGGTGCATGCGCATGGCTTCACACCTAACGAGGGATCGCACAAGGGCTCTCCAGCACAGTCACCAAGTTCCGGGTTGGCCATGGTGGGCCACCCAAGCTCCATGAGCTATGAGACTCCCTATCTCTTCCTAGATTTCTTGGAAACCACTGGTTTCTGTCATTGAAGACTTAGTGCCCATTAGTACACGTTGGGAGATTTCGTGTGACACAAATGTCCCTAAATGTAGGTAATACAGGTGCTCGTTCCACCCACAGATGACATCACTTGCCACATCCAGCAGCACATGTGCTCAGAGCTCCTTTGTTCCCTGCTTTACTCTAACCCCATCCTTCTTGGGCCTGAGACCACACATTTGCCACACTGGCTGAGCCAGGAGTCCCTCCTTGGGCTAAGTTCGCAGATGTGTGGGAACCAAGCATGGAAGCCTGTGCTCACTAGCAGCCTGTCTCAATGAGCTCCCCCAGCTCAGTCTCAGAGACTGCATGCCCGGCCCCACACCGGGCCGAGCAGGAAGGCTGGCTCAGAGAGGGTGTGTGTCGGATACTGACTCGAGGTCAGAGAAAACACTGTGATTTATGAAGTGCTTTCTTGGTTTCCCAGCTTGGTACTGGCCATGTCCATACTTAGAATGTTCCAAATAATCCCAAGGAAAGCAAAGATTTTATTTCAGGGAGGCTATGCCCAAAATGCACAAAAGCCTAAAATCCACAAATCAAAACGTAGTGAAAATTTCTAAGATGGTGAAAGATTAAAGGCTTTCTTTTTCTAAACAAGCAAAACTGACTTCTCTTTAGCTCATTGGTCTTTTAGGATAGGAGTGGGTGGGTGGCAGTCCAGCTTTTAATTAAATCAGAGCCACCTGATCAATACTAAGAGCAAGACCAAACAGAGAAACCCCAAAACACAAACAGGTTTGAAAGCCACTGAATAGTAAAATGCTGGATTCTTGTCATATATTCTTTTCAACACTTAAAAAGTACTTCCATAGACAATTTCTCTTCTACTAAAATTGTAAAAACAAGTCAGGCCTCCCAAATACCAGTATTTGGCAGAAACACTTGAGGCAACCAGCAATGCAACGGCTCAGTAATCAGACATTGTCCTGCCTGTGCTCAGTATCAGATCCCTGGGAAGTCAAGGTTAACCGGACAGCTGTTTCAATAACCTGTCACCCCAGGAAGTGTGTGGCACTGGTAGGAACAGCCAAATGGGGGCCAAGACCAGCAAAGCCAAACAAGGGGCGGACAAGCCAAAAACTGAGGCAAAGGTCGTCTGTGGGCTTCATCCAGGTCAGGTATATTTTGTTTGGCCTGCACAGTGTTTTTCCAAATATCAAATCAACTGGTCACATAAAAAGGACAAGAGATTTCACATGAAAATCTAGAATTTCTCTTTTTTTCTGGAAAAATCGGATGATCTGGGAGCAACCTCACAAACAGAGGCTACTCCATTTTCAGGGCACCAGAGTCCCACTGCCCCCAGTACCATCTCACCAACCCTGGGACCCTGGGTCCCTCATTAGTGTTCACACCCTGGACCACCTGAGCATTTGAATATGTCACCCCTGGTTTAATGACCCCTCAGCCGGCGAAGGTGAGAAAAGACCGGGCGTCTGAAACTCAGTGAGACCCAGGAGTTAGCCTCCCACAGCATCCAGCTACAAGGGAGGGCTCTTGAAGCCAGAAAGTCTGCTGAGATGTAAAAGTGCTGTCAGGCTCAGGCAGCTGGGAAAATCGGGCGGCAGCCCGAGGAACACAGCAGTGAGACTGACCCTCCAGTGACACTGCCCGTGTCCTTACACCTTGTATCGGGAGCGGGACCAATTCAGAATTATGTCTTGTAGATGCCACGCTGTGGTTTTCTCTCCTCGAGGATGCTACAGATGAGCCCATTTAGGAAGGAGGTGGGGCAGGTTGAGGGAGGGAAAAGGTGGTGGGAAAAATGGAGACACCTGTACTTGAACAACAACCAAAAAATTGCAAAAAGTAAAAAAAGACAAACTTGGGGTAAAAAAGAGGGACTGGGTAAACGGAGATCTGAAGACAGCCCTCTTCAACCGCACGAGGTCCCTTTACATGCTTTCTAATTTGGCCCCTCCTGACGTTTCATTTGTTGAAAGTATTCCATTGCTTAAAGCAAACAAAATAAGGGGAGGTGGGGCCTAAAAACCACCACTCTAAATAATGATACTCATGAATAGACTAAGCTTTCAGTTTACACATAAGCATCCATAAAAGGGGCCCCTTGTGTCAGGGAAGAGATTCAGGCCATTTAAAATATTAAATGCTGTGTTTCATGATTGACATAATCTTGGGAAATAATATCAGCTGAGTAATTAAAAATTAAATCAATTTGTGAAAATCAGTAGACCCCAATCTTAAAAGAAAGTAGCTCGGAATTATTTTAGCAAACAGCCATAGCCAACAGGTAAAGAATAGGCATGGCTGTGTTTCAGTAAAATTTACTTACAGTGACAGAAAGCAAGCCAGGTCCGGCTGTGTTTGTCAACCAGGCTATAGACATTTAAACCTTTTCTTTATGGTCTCTGGATATGTAGCCTGGAGAGGTTAAGACTAAGGAACCACATTAGCTATCCTGTCTATTTAAAGAACAGTCGTATGAAAAAAGAATAGACATCTGTAAATTCATTTGTTCAATAAATAAGTATCGGAATACCTGTTTACGCACCTGACATTGTCCTATGCATTGTGCTATGGCACTGGACAGGACAGATAAAAACCCCTGTCTTCAGGGAGCACACTTCCAGTGGGCATAAGAAAAAGAAACAAGGGAACTGTTAAATAATTGTACTAACATACTGTGTGGAGCATAAAGCAAGGGGCTCTATCCTGGTATAGGCCTTCCAGAAAAAGTCTAGGCTACAACCTAAAAAAAAAGCAAGAGTTAGCCAAGTAAGTGGGGAGTCAGGGATATGAGGATTCTGGACACAGGGACGTAAACGTGCAAAGGCAGACAGCACTGCATGTGTGACAAACTGGGAAAGGTCAGCGTCACACATACAGGGGTTCAAAGGAGTGCCCTTCATGGGAAACTGCTGACAGAAGCTAAATGAACTAGAGATGCTACTGAAGAAAATGACACTGCATGAGATAGAAGATTAGACCAGGTATCATATGCATCTCCCTGTAAAGTTAGGATTCTATGGTTCTTGAATCAATAGGAGATCCCTGTCCTATGGTGAATGAAATACAGGTATAGGCTTAACAAATGATATTGCGCTGACTGGTGCGGCTCAGTTGTGCGGGCTTCGTCCCTCAAAGCAAAAAGTTGCTGGTTTGATTCCCGGTCAGGACACATGCTTGGGTTGCAGGGTTGGTCCCCAGTTGGGGCACACAGGAAAAGCAACCGACGATGTTTTTCTCTCACGTCAATGTTTTTCACCCTTTCTTTCTCCCTCCCTTCCTCTCTCTCTAAAACCTAAAATAAAGTGAAATGAAATGAAATGAAATGAAGTGAAAACGATGTACGGGGTTTAACCTCACCTTTTATGAAATGGGTCTATATTTAGAAGTTGATGTGGTAACAGAATAACGCCCCCTCTTAAAATGTTGGAATCTGAGTCCTTGAACATCTGACTGCATTAGGTTACACGGTAAGGGGAAATTACGATGGCTACCCAGCTGACATTAAGACAGGGAGAGTATCCTGGACTGTGCAGGTGGGCCCAATAAAATCACAGGACAGCCTGTCCGTCTTACCCAAAATAGAAGACAGAGGCGGGAGAGGAGACTCAAAGTGTGATGTGACTATGGAAGAAAAGGATGGAGAGATGTAACACTGCATGAAAGTGGAGTAAGGGGGCTGGGGACCAAGGAGTGCGGGGGTGGGTGGGGAGGTTGGGGGCTGGGGACCAAGGAGTGCAGGCAGCGGCTAAAAGCTGAAAAGGGCAAGAAAGTGATTCTCCTCTGGAGCCTCCAGAAGTGAAAACCACCGGGCCAGCACCTTAATTACAGCCCCGTAAAACCTGTGCCAGATTTCTAACCCACAGAACTATAGGATGATAAAATCATTAAACAAAATGGTTGTTTAAACCATAAAGTTTATGGTAATTTTTTAATAGCAGCAATGGGAAACTAAAGCAATTATCTAGAACTGGGCTTTCCATTGGGTTGGCCAAAAAGTTCCTTCAGTATTTTCTGTACAATGGCTCCAGTAGTGCTTGCTTTTCTTTAACTTCATTCAAAACAATTTTGTTAGATTGTATTCTGACAACTGTTGTATCAATGTGCATTTAAAAAAAACTTATCAAAATTGGTGAATTTTTGTGCAGCCATTTTAATACTGCACATGGAAGAAAATACACAACATTTTCAAGATATTATGCTTTACTATTACAGGAAAGGTGAAAACACAACTGAAATTCTAAACAAGATTTGTGCAGTGTGTGGAGAAGGTGCTGTGACTGATCAAACATGTCAAAAGCGGTTTGTGAAGTTTCTTGATACTATTGACATTTTGACCAAATAATTCTTTGCGGTGGGCCGTCTTATGCACCGGAAGATGTTTAGCAGCACCCCTGGCCTCTGCCCACTAGAAGCCAACAGCAGGAGACAGCTGACATACTCAAAATATCCAAATCAATAGTTATTGGTGAAAATGAAAAAGTGTCTTTTATGGAAAAAATGAAACAAAGTTTTTGGCCAACCCAATAATATAGTAGCCACTATCCACATGTTATTATGTAAGTTCATTATAATAAAATTAAAATTCAGTTTCTCAATCACAATAGCCACATTTCTAGTGATCAACAGCCACCTGTGGCTAGTGGCCATTGTCTTGGGCAACGCAGACAAACAATTTTCTTAGCACCGAAAGTTCCATCACACAGCAACGACCCCTTCAGTGTCTCTACTCAATTATGCTTTAGGCCTATAACTTTGTTTCTAAATATATAACTGTCCTTTTGTTTTCTAGGTTAAAGGGAAAATCTATATGTCTCCAGGAGAAAATAAATAAAATGCCATAGGTATAACAAAATCAAACAGGCTCTGAACCTATAAGAAATGGACAGGAAACACTTTAGGGCTCAGGGAACAGGTCTGCGATGAATATACCGTTTGAGTAACAGCATTGCAGGTGGTATTTGAAGTCAAGGGCATTGATGAAGTTGTCTAGGGAGAGAGTATAGACTTAAGAAAAAAAGGTTTCATTCAGTCTGAGCCTTGAGGAACTTTAACTTTTAAGGACTCGATAAAGAAGGATAAATGGAAGAATCTTAAAAGGGGAGGGGCTACAGTATCGATGCTTTAGTCCTATGGCCTCTCTGATGGCTTCTGTCATCTGTTACCCAAAGAGAGTGTCATGCACCTTGAGCCTACCTTATAATGGGATTCAATTTAATTTGCTGTGTTTTAATCGTTGTTTTTTCTTGTTCATTCCTTCTATTGTCTTTCAGAGCAGTGATTTCTGTTTCTTAAAATTATGCTTGAAACCCTGACACGGGTCTATTATAAAAAAAGAAACGCCACTATGTTTCTGCTGAGTCAAGCCGTGGGCTCGGGAGAAGGCATTTTCATTGCACTCGCAGGTTTTTATTTTGGTTTTCTCCTACATTCGTGACTATTCTAGAAGTTCATGGCTGTACGAAATTGGGAAACTGAATAGCAAGACATTACTGCAATTTAAAATTCACAAAAAACTATAAAAGGATGTAAGTAATGACTACCATATAAAAAATCAAAATAATTTCCTCTATAATTTCTCTGGGTTTCTTTTACGGTACTGAGAGAATAAAATCTGAAGATGCAAAGCAGTTCATGTCAACGAATGAGGTCATGTTACTCAAAATTAGGCTACTGCTTAAAAATCCAAACATCCCATTTTAGCATTAAGTTGTCATTTTAAATGTATGCCTTCAAATGTTTTAACATTTGGTCTTCACTTCTGTATACAGAACTTCATATTCACCTTTTTTTTGAAACCAGTGGGATTTATTTTGTTGAAAGTTTTTCCCCAAGTTAGCCCCAATGTCAGCCCCCAGATTCTTTCTCTCTGATACCCTCCAGGCACCGACCCTCAGTTCTCAGGAGCTAAGCCCCACCCTCCTCCAGCAACATGCAAGTCATGTTGATGATTTTCCCCAAAGCTAACAAAATGCTCAGTCATCCAAGTCACTTGGAGATGAGAAATACAACAGGCAACACAAATGATAACAGACATAGACGGAAGAACACATACCTGGGTTAAAAAAAAAAAAAAAACAGAGTCATCGGTTCAAAACCAAGGACTAAAGAAAAATTCCACAGGTCAAGTAAGCATGAAACTCCGCAGGTCAAGAACGAACAGTAAGTCTAGTGAAGAGGATGAATTAAAGCAAAGTCCAGGTGGTGAGGACTGGAGCACCAACTGACAGCAAGACTTCACTGTTACAGCCGTTTGCTTCAGCCCCCGGAAAGAACCAGTCCCCCCAAAAGTGCCAGGCTTACCTAGGCACCCAGTGGGAATAAGAAACTGTGCGGAGGAGAGAAAGGCCCACTGACCTTCACACACTGGTCACATCATCTTAGATCCATCATCAAAAAGCACAGAGAAACTTCCTTGTCAGAGGTAACAATTATACAACATGGAATAAAGTATTTCAGAACAGGAAATGGAGAAGGAAGTTAGTAATCATATAAAACATTATTAAATCATGAGTAAAATAATGCCTGTATGAAATTATGCTCCTGGACTTCTTTGGGGGACAGAAAAGAGGGTTTCGGATAAAGTTAGGAGGAAGAGGTGGTAGGCAGTCAGGAAGAAGAAGAAAACCGGGAAATGCCTCCTGGCAGACTCAAGCGAGCCAAGCTCCAAACTGGGGAGGTCGGCACCAGATTTTCTGCTGCAGCAGCTTCTGGGAGTAACTTCTAGCAGCCACAGGGCTTAGAGTAGGAGCAAATCCACACTAGGACAGCACATATGAAGAATTTGGACTCCTCTGCCCCTCAGAAAGTTTCCCCTCTGCTTGCTGATACCTGGAAGTCACCTTTTCACAGCTACAGACAAAATGCTTGAAATAAAAGTTCAGTGGCCTACTACACAGAGAAGCTATATGAGGAAAACTCTTTCTGTTCTTCTTCATCTTTCCTAAGGAGGATCTTTATTTCCACTCAAACATGGACACATTCCGTGTCTACTAAACAGTCAGGGTGCTAAGTGCTAGGGTTTCCAGCATGATGTTAAGAAACAAAATCCCTGCTCTCAAGGATAATACAAGAAACAGACAAGAAAAGGAATGATTAAAATACAGTAAATTAAACTGAATCCCACCATAGACGCAGGCTCTAAAGAGGTTGTCCTTGGGCACTAAGGACAGAAGCGATCAGAGAGGCCATAGGACTAAAGCATCGATAATGTAGCCCCCTCTCCTTTTAACATTCTTCTCTGTCACCCTTCTTTATCGAGTCTTTAAAAGTTAAAGTTCCTCAAGGTTCAGACTAAATGAAAGTTTTTTTTAACTCTATAATCTCTCCCTAGACAACTTCATCAATGCCCTTGACTTCAAATACCATCTGCAATGCTGTTACTCAGACGGTATATTCATCTCAGACCTCTTCCCTGAGCCCCAAAACGTGTATATCCAATTATCCATTTGATATCCTCACTGGATGTTTTACGGGTACTTCAGTTTGAAGGTTGCCCAAACTGATCACCTGCTCAGCAAGACCCTGAAGAGTCAGACTCAGTTGTCTCCCTTCAATCTATAAAGCTACAAGATTGCTTTTCTGATCACAGCTTAATTGCTTCCCACTGCTCTTAGGATAAAACTATGGCTTTCTACACAAAGCCTTTTCATCTCCGAATGTCTTGCCCTTTCCTGTCTTCATAGGCTCATGCCATCTCCTTCTCCTAATCCCCAGATCTGTTGACTTTATCTCACACACTCCAACACGCATGCTTTGTCCTGATGCCTCTGCCTAGAATACACCCTCCTTACCCCTTTTAGCTGATTTTTACTACTTCAGAATTCAATTCAATAGTTTTCCCTTAGAGAACCATTCCCTGCACTGAGTGAAAAATCTCTAGAATACACTTCATAGCGCAATGAAATAAGAACAAACATTTATTAAGCATCTACTACTGAACCAAACACTATTCTAGGTGATGGAGATTCAGCAACAAGAAAGACAGACAAGGTCTCTGCTCTCTGGGAACTATACACTTATATAAGGAGTAACAGACAATAAGAAACTGACCCAAAAAAGAGCAATATAACTTCAGGTAATAGGAGGAGGACAATGAAACAAGCTGTGACAAAGAGAGTGGCTGGGTCAGGAACAGGTCCAAGGCAGCAAGGACTGCCTTAGATGGGTTGTCTGGGGTCTGCTTTTTCTGAGGGGCTGTGAGCTTCAAAGGCTGGGGACTTTGCCTGCTGCTGTATCCCAAGTGCTTGAGCACAACAAGTGCTCACAGATATTTAAGGAATAAACGTATGAAAGATACTGCTTTATAAATAGAACTATTTTCAAAATATGCCGATGAATAGCTGCAGTGTACAGAGAAGTCACATTTTTATATTACAGATGAAATCACCAGTACTTCAAAATACTTGTTAAATAGATGAATAAACTTAAAAAATATATATATATATATATCCATTTCTATAGATCCCTAGGTATATATAAGGCCCTTCGTGGATCAAAATCCCCTTAGGTATTCTACCTCTCTAAGTCTAAGTCCTTGATTTTTGACCTCTTAACCCACTATGGCCAAACAGACTACAGGGTACCCCCACAAGTGGCTGATAACCTCTTTGTCAAAGTGTTACTGGTAAGTCAACAATTCACTCTTAGCCAAGACAGATGGACCCCAATCTTATCAGACAGGACTAGGGGAAATAAACAATCTATACAGCAAACAAGATAAAATTCCATTCAGAAAATCCCAAAAGCCAATGCTCAACAAATAGTATGTAATCAACTAGAAGGCAACTTAGAAAAACTTGCTTACTATATAGGCTTTATAGCTTACTAGAAAAAGAAGGAAAATATTGATTCCAAGGTCCAGTCATGTATTTCTTAAGATGTATAATACTACACTAGGTTATCTTGTAGGCTTGAAGCATGCACTTATTCACTCATTCATTCATTCAATAAATATTTGCTGACTACTGACTACTTGCCAGGCACCATGTAAGATACTAGGAACGGGGTTTTATGAGCAGAGGAAGTAAAACCCGTGTAGTGGCAATGCTTAGTGTAACGACCACATTGCTTAGGAAGATGGCTATATATCTAGTCAAACTAACACAGCAGAAAATACTTACTGTCATCTTTGCCAGAGAAAGACATATACTGTAGCATCATTATTCATGGTAGTTATGTTCTACAAAGTCACCACAAACACTGAACTAGGAAATACTGAACCATGGCTCCTAGGGGAATACAGGGTTAGGTACCTGTGAACCTCTAGTTAAATTTTCGTCAACTTATCAATACATAACCTTGTTTATGTGCGTTTCTTTTAAAGACACATGTTTATTACCTATTGATTTATTAACCATGAACTCCCGGCCGACAGCACTCTAACTCACGCCCGGACGAAGGTTATCTGGCACATGGACTTTCCACACAAGACACATCCCAGCCTCCTCACGCTTGGGAACCACAGGCAGCACTTCCGTACCACACTTTCGGGCCATTTGAAACCATGTAATCACCCCCAAAAATCACAAAAATGTGGAAAATGTGGCACTAAATAGACCGCAAATAAAACACTTGTTTACAGTGTAAGCAAAGGACAGAGGAGGGCAGGGGAGGGCAGGGGAGAGGAGAGGAGAAGGGAGAATAAGAAAATATGATTCTTGGGTGTGAAACCGGGCTCTACCCCCTACTGGCTGTGTGACCCTTGGGAAGTTGCTTTATGGCTCCACACCTCCGTTTCCCCACCTCGTGGATCTGTAGTGAAGATTAAAAGAGTTAATACAAATGAAGTGTTCATGGCAGCGTCTGGCATATAGTAAGTGCTATTTAAGTGTTAGCTATCAGAATAAATAGACAGAAAGCAATGGAAAATTATTTAACCTTTCAGTAAAAATACGTGGTGGCTACAGAACGGGTATTCAGCAGCTACAGCTCTCATTCACCTCTCCCCCTTTCTCTCTCCCTCACTGCTTCCTTCTTGCCTATGCCTCAGACCCCCTGGAGGCCCACACAGGATATTGGAAGATTCCCCTCCCTCAAAGAGTTTGCTGACCTGGAAACAAAGTTTGCGCTGTAGGAAAGTAGCTCTCGTTCCAAAATAAGATGGTACTTCCTTCAAGTGTAAATTGGACAGGTTCTGGGGTTGGACACTCCTTCCTGCTGTATGCCCAGAGGCTCTGCCAAGGACAAACTGACCATCCGCAGGCAGAAGGAGCCTCCCTGTTGACTCTGGAGCTCTGCACCCATCCCTTCCAACGCCAGCAAGGGACTGACTAGACAATCGCCATCTTGTCGGCATGACTTCAGTTTTCAGTGGGTCACCAAAGAAGCAAGGCTCCAGACGAAATGGAGAGAGAGAGACGAGGAGCCAGATGAGAAACTGACAAATCCAAAGCTGGGCCTTCTCAAAGCCAACCTCCCACGTGCATGTCTGTGCTGGAGGATGTGGACAGGAAGTTTGGACCGGAGCCCGTGAGTAGAAGGGAAGAAATACAACGGCCATTGCACAAACAAAAGTTCCTTGGGTGGGGGCAGGGAAAGGGTCAGGAGCAGAGTCACTCAAGCCAGACCCAAGTGGTGGGGCTTTAGCTGGCAACATGAAAATGCCCTCCTGCCAAGGTTGCCAAGGAACACACTCACAAGGCCAAGACTATGTTATTCAGAGAGCCTTCCCAGTGAAATGTGTGTGGCACATTTTGGGCTGGCAGAAGCCCTGTCTCAGATCTTCTCTTCGGAGCTTCCTCATCTTTCTGATCAGGACAAGGGGCCCCTTTTCATGGTTTCCATAGTATTAGCCTTCAGTTAGGTACATGTAAACTTTCAAGTTCAGCAGGAAAGAACTTTGAAAATGTACTGGCCTCCATTGAAAAAGGTACTTTGGGACTTAGAAAATACCAACTACTTACTTGATTTGACACATCTGACTACTGCATACCTCACGTGATAGCTATATTGGCCATTGGTCCTTCACTTAACAGATGTGTGCCCGGTTGTAATAATCATCACTGCTCCTTTCAAGGACCTACGCTGCAGGCGTCACACAAGACCCCTTCTAGAATTTACTTCATTTCATCTTCCCCAAAATTCCTGGTAGGCTGATGTGACCACCCATCCCCATTTTACAGTTAAGGAAACTGTGTGGAAAGTAATTTACCAAAAATCATGTGGAAAGTAAGTGGCTGAACAAGGAACCAAACCCAAATCATTCGGACTGTAATAGCTATATTCTTTCTACTATATTGTATATAACCAGGTAATTGGATGGTCTGAACCCAATGGATAGCTTGAAATGATTTTATTTTCCCCAGTCCCTCCTGCCAGTTGTGCTGTAGTGAATTGCTGTCCCTTAATAATATCTGAGGAGGGTCCACTATTTTCCAATCACTTTCAGTTGTAAGAAAAGTCACATTCCCATATTTAAGACTCAAACTATTTAATTTTTAAATCCCAGTTTCACATCCAGTTTTAAGTTCTTTCCCTTTTGTGTTGCCCGGGCCAACCAACTTTCAGATCGGCTTGGAGGGAGCAGGGGCCCTGGCCTGCTGTTCTTCTCCCCTGCACCCCTCTTTCATTAAAGAGGAGACGTACTCAGTGTCCAATGTCCCTCCTCCACCCTCCACCCTCCGTCTTCCAGGCCTAAGTCCGCAGTGCGTTAGAGCAGGGAGGGTGAAATCTGAGAGGTAGCAGGCGTTGACTTATCAGACCAGCTGCCTGTGGGAGGTGGGGGGCTATCTGCGCTTCCTCTCTAGCCGTGTCCGGTTCTCTCGGCTGTGGGTGGTCTTCACTTGTTTGGCAATTCCTACCCAGAGGGGCATGCAGTTTACTTGGAGAAATGCTCGGCTTCACTTCCCCTCCGTCCATAACTGAGAATGCCCTCGGAGAGGGGAACAGCTGTTTTCATGTTGTCTCTGCCAGTGGTTCATGCCCCCAACCATCGCACTGAATGTGGCATCTCCTAACTGGATGTCAGTCCCCACACTTCTTCCTCCCATTCTGGATGCTGCTTCTGTGAAGCCTTAGCAATCATGAAAATCTTCTCTCCTCCTGGCCTTCCAGGTGCGGTGAGGAAATTCTTCTGCCTTCTCAGACACCATAGCCCTCAGTCCTTTCTCTCTCAGCTTTTCTGGACCACTATGGTCAGACAAGAGGCTAGGGACCAACTTCCAAGTTCGCATGCAGCTGATACTTGAGGAGTCCGTGCCAGGTTCTCTTCTTCCTTCACCATACTTAGCTCCAGTCCAGGCTAATGCTACCTCATCTCATCCAACGTCCAGCCAGGAGGGAGGAGCCAGGCTCCTGTGACACCCCAGACTCTTGTCTAGGAGTCTACCTTTCTTGGAGCTCTGTCTAGGCCGGAAGCCCCTAAGGGGAAAGGAGGGAAGCACTGTAACATGGGTTCAGCAACTCAGAATTGCAACAATGACTTCTTCCTTCTCTCTGCCCTGTGTCTTCTTTCACCAGGAGGAATGGGGGAGGCAGAGGTGACTGTTTAGAATAGCAAGAACAGTTTGGCCACCACTCACTAAGTGCTGGGTGTCTGACCCCAGTTATTTGAAGCTCACTTTAAAATAGGGGGTGCTTTATACATCTTTGGCCTCATTTTGGGCCCTAGTCACCCAAGATGGGCCCAGTTCCAAGGGAAAGGGAAAGGTCCCAGTCAATAATTGCAACATAAATTTTGTCCAATTTACTTGAACTTAGTGGCATATAAACATGAAGCTGTGATTGTAGATTATTTCAAAAGATGTTGAAAGTCTAGTACCTCCTTGAAAACTGTACTTTAATGTGGTCAACTTGTCAGTGCAGTCAGAAGAATATCACTCAAGCTGAAACTGATGAAGAGAAATGTCCCTGCTATTCATCGTAAGTGGCAACCCCAAGTAAAAGCCAGCCATCCAAAAGCCAAAGCGGCCACACAAAAGGCTTCCTCGGCCCTAATTTATCAGAAGTGGCAAACCAGTGGCTCAGGGACCAAAGATTTCCAACAGGCATTTCTGTTTGAGCTGCACGGCATTTTTAAAAATCTGAAGTAATAGCCAATGCACCAGGATTGACATGCCCCTTCGGCCTGGGCACAACTCAGCGGCTCACCACCAGCCCTCTTCACTCACTGTGCCAGCCGGGCCGGCACAGGTGCGGCTTGTTCTCCCCGTCAGGACGCTTCTTCCTGGCCTGCTCCTTCTGCAAGTGCTTACTTCTTTGCCTCAATTGTTCTTGCACCAAAACTTGAGCAATCAAGTAAATTCAAACCACGTTTTCCTTAATATGTTCTTTGGTCTCTGTTCTCCACCAGCATTCGTATCTCCTCAAAGGCTAAACCTCTGTACATCAGAGCCCAGAAGACCCTGACTCCACGCTTGGCTGGTGCTCAGGGGTCAAGGCTCTGCTCTCCCCTTCTCTGGAATTCTCGTTCACAGAACCTCCTAGATTTGGAGTGTCAGTTGCTAGCAAGACATTTTATTTTGTGTTCCATAAAAGACCACAGAGGCAGTCATATCTATGTATCAGGAGGAAAGGCAGTCACGATGTGGCTCCATAAACGCAGGTGGGGAGAGGATTCTAGGCCAGCCTTTCCCAGTTGCTGCTCTTAACAGGAGAGACCGCAGAGTCTGAACAGGTCAACAACTACGGCATCCAACAGGGCAGGGCACACATCATCCCCCTGCCTGAGACACGTAGACCCTGTGTCACGGCTCAAATGGGGTTGCAGGAAGACGCCCAAAGAGAGCATGCCTGGCTACACGGATCTGAGACACAACCAGCAGAGGACAGCTCTCCCGTGTCCCACCCTGACAGGAAAAGCTAATCACCCCTCATGTGGAATAAGGACAGTAGGCACCGAGTTGGCAGCAGGAGACTTCCCGGACCAAACTGCACATACACAAAGCAGGTTAGCTGGAAACGAGTAACAAATGACATGTGCATGCCATATTTTCAAAAAGCTGAAGGCAAAGGAGTGGGGAGGAAAGTAAAAGCTAAAAAATCAGACTCACTCATGAAACCCCATGTTAGAAGGCCACTTGCTCTTAGTCTGGAACGTAGTGTTGACCCTTGTACAAACGGCTGACCCAGAAACAAGCATGCTTCATTTCAAGTGACTGTCGAAAAGAGGGTGGGGGGTGGGGGAGACTACATCCAAGCAACAAAACTAAAACATCAGAAACAGGAGAAAAAGTGGAATACAAAAAAACATTGCCACAGAACAGATGATATTGTGGCCAAATATAATACCATAAACCAAAAATAAGCAATGCCTCTACAAAACGAAAATTCAGTACAAACATACAATAGCTCAAGTGAAATACAGGGAGGCAATGGAAAGTGATGACTTACCCATTAGCAGGCTTCACACCATAGGAGAAATTAGAGACATAGTAGAGAAAACCAAAAAAAACCCCTAAACATTGCTGAAAACAAAGCAAGGATTATGAAGGACCCAAATGAGAAAAGTGACAGAATATAATATAAATGACCAAGTTAAAAAAAATGGTTATGGCAAAAGTAAAATTCTAAAATGATTAGAGCCAAGATGATAACATGAAAGCCAGAAAACGGAAATCAGACGTATGCAGAATGAGCAGCCTCAACAGCATAACCAATGGAACCCAAATCAATAGACTCCATGTTTTTTCTCTGACTAGAGAAATATCCTCAGGGAAATACATTAAGACTAAGAATTTTACATCCAATAATGTTTATATCCAATAAAACTTCTGGAGTATATTGACAGCTAACAAACATTTTTTGAGTATGCATGAAACCAAAGATTTTGATTCCCTCTCTCCACTTCACCATTCCTGGAAGAAATTGCCAGTATGTTAACTTGAGCCAATCAAGATACGAATGGAAAACTGACAAAATACCTGATAGTAGTACTGAATTCACTGTGCTAAGACCAAAACAAATATAAAGACGATGGTTACAGGATAAAATGAATGGTGTAAGCCCGAATACATAGCAATGTACAGTTAGCAAAAGTTGAGACAGCAGGCGGGGCAAGAAAGTGGGTGGTAATACGCTTCTGCTGATTTTCTCACCTTACACAGGCAGAGGTAGCACATAGCAGTGGGGACCCACGCAAATCTGTCCTTCCCTGCTTCGTTGTTGGTAGACCGAGGAGGGGCTCTCCCCAGCTCCAGGGAATGAATGATCATTGATTATTCTAAGCCAGTCTTGACAAAGCTATTTTTTTGAAATAACTGGTGATTATTCTAAGCCAGTCTTGGCAAACCTATTTTTTTTTAAATAACTGGTTTTAGCACAGATAATTGATTCAACTTTGGCCACTGAGACATGAGGGAAGACTTGCATCTTTGCTCTTATGAAGAAATATCAGAAGACAAAGCAGCGCTTCCTTCTGTCTCTTGCCACAGCTATGTAGGAAGCTCACACCTGTAAATGCAGCCAGGAAGGCACCAGCCCACGTGCTGAAGGGCGGCCAGAAATAAGGTAAAAATACCTGAGTCCTCGTGATGTGGCAGAGACTCTAGAACTGCCCTACTTCTAAACTTACTATCGAGATAACAAATGTCTTTATTGATTAAGCAACCATTAGATGGGTTTTCAGTTACTTATCCTAAAATATTCTTATACACTGGAGATCAAAAGAAGTGGAAATTGCCAAGTTCATCAGTGCTCATAAGTAAGGAATAAAGAGAACTATATAAAGCTATATAGATAACTGGTAGAAAAATACAAATTTTTCAAATTAAGAGAAGACACACACAAACCACAAAGCAGAAATATAGTTAATATTGTCAATTAACAACAACAAAAATATGATAGAACTAAAGCCATTTAGTTCTGTAAATACACATGAGTTAAGCATACCTATTGAAAGAAAGAAAAATGCTTTTAGACTGAATCTCAAAGCAAAATCCAACTGCAAACAAACAAACAGAAGCCACATTACATTCAGTAAGTAACTCAGGAAGGCTGAAAGTAAAAGGAAGGGCAAATGCTATAAGAGGCAACAGCAAACAATAAAGAAAAACAAGGTTCATGATATTGATACCAAGAGTTTGAATGCAGAATAAAATACATTAAGCGAAGACAGATAGTTTATAATGTAAAGGGTATGAGCCCAAATGAAAATTGTTATGAATATCTAAGTACCCAATAATATAGAATCACTATCCACAAAGAATAACCTACAGAAAATAAAGTTTTGGAGTAGAAAATAAAATCTCAGTAATAGAAAACTTTAGTTCTTTTCTTTCCATACACACCTGAACAGACAAAATGTATCTCAGAATCTAGAAAATGTAAATAAAATAAGGTATCCCTAAATGATATACTCTGAAAATTGAGAATACACCTCCTTCCCTGGTAAAACAAAACTGGCTATTTGGAAACACACAAGAAAAAAAAACTCAACAACTTTTAAAAGGAGAAGCAGTATGGACCATCTGTAATCATAATGCAGTCAAACCTAAAAATGATGAAACTAGAAAATAAAAAAACTCTATCATAAGGATATTTTTAAATTCTGTTAACTTTTGCATCGAGGATAAAAATCAAAAGCTAAAAATGCAGGATGTCTAAATTAATGAAGGAAAACAACATACAGTTTAAAAAATTATATAGAACATTTCGAGCCAAGATGGAGGCATAGATGGACACACTGTGCCTCCTCACACAACCAAAATTAAGGACAACAAAGATTTAGAAACAAGAAAACACCCAGAACTGATAGAAAATTGAACTGTATGGAAGTCCAACAACCATTCATCAGACCAGTAAGAGGGGCAGGGTCGTGGCAGGAAAAAGTGGAGGTTGGTAGACCCAGGTGCACAGGCAGCAGTGGCTGGCAGAGCCCAGGCTCACAGGCGGTGGTTAGCGGACCTCGGGCATGGGTTGGCAATGATGCAGATGGATTGAGGCTGTACAAGGTGGCTGGCTAACCCGGTGGTCCTACATATGCACACAGATAATCCAGGCCAAGGGGAAGCAGTGGAAGGGACTGGAATCCGAGAGAGAGCAGAGCAAGCACCATTGTTCCCTCTCAGACCCCACCCCCACATACAGAGTCACTACCTAGCTACTGCGCTGCCCTGCCCTGGGGAACACTTAAGGCTCTGCCCCTCACTACCTAACAGCCGTACTAGATAAAAAAAAAAAAAAACTAAAAATGGCTCAAATGGGAGAACAAATCAAAGCCTCAGAGCCAATTCATCTAAGCGACCAAGAGATAGCCAACCTATCAGATGCACAGTTCAAAGTGCTGGTGATCAGGATGCTCACAGAATTGGTTGATTTTGCTCACAAATTAGATGAACAAATGAAGGCTACAATAAGTGAAATGAAGGAAAATGCACAGGGAGCCAATAGTGATGGGAGGAAAACTGGGACTCAAATCAATGGAGTGGACCACAAGGAAGAAAGAAACAACCAAACAGAAAACATGGAAGAAACAGGAATTCAAAAAAATGAGGAGAGGCTTAGGAACATCCAGCACATCTTTAAACGTCCCAACATCCAAATTATAGGGGTACCAGAAGGGGAAGAGGAAGAGCAACAAGTAGAAAACTTATTTGAACAAATAATAAAGGAGAACTTCCCCAATCTGGCAAAGGAAATAGACTTCCAGGAACTCCAGGAAGCTCAGAGAGTCCCAAAGAAGGTGGACCCAAGGAGGAACACACCAAGGCACATTATCATTACATTAGCCAAGATTCAAATGAAGGAGAGAATTCTAGAAGCAGCAAGGGATAAGGGCACAGTCACCTACAAAGGAGTTCCCATCAGACTATCAGCTGATTTCTCAAAAGAGACCTTACAGGTAAGAAGGGGCTGGAAAGAGGTATTCCAAGTCATGAAAGTCAAGGACCCCCATCCAAGATTGCTCTATCCAGCAAAGCTGTCATTTAGAATGGAAGGGAAGATAAAGCGCTTCTCAGATAAGGTCAAGTTAAAGGAGTTCATCATCACCAAGCCCTTATTATAGGAAATGTTAAAGGGACTTATCTAAGAAAAGATAAAAAGTATGAACAGTAAAAAGACAGCAAACTCACAGGTATTAACAACCACACTTAAAACAAAAGCAAACTAAGCAAACAGCTAGAACAGGAGTAGGAACACAGAAATGGAGATCACATGGAGGGTTAGCAACAGGGGAGTGGGAGGAGGAGAGAGGGGAAAAGGTACAGAGAATAAGTAGCATGGATGGTGGGTAGAAAATAGACGGGGAGGCAAGAATAGTGTGGGAAATGTAGAAGCTAAAGAACTTATGACACATGGACATGAACTAATGGGGGGAATGGGAGTGGGAGGGGGTGTGCAGGGTGGAGGGGAATGATGGGGGAGAAATGGGACAACTATAATAGCATAATCAATAAAATATATTTAAAAATTATATAGAAAAACAAGATAACTATTAGCTAAGAGATATGGCTAAAATGTTAAGTAATAAGGAAGAACGAAGAAGATTTAACACTCAACTGAAACATAAAATAAAAGGGAAGAAAGAAATAAGAAATCAATAAAAATTCAAATTAATGGATTAAAAAACAATATGGAAGAACTAATAAGGAAAGATCAGTAATGCGTTTAAAAACATATGAACAGACAGGTCACAGAAAATACAAATGGCCCTTAAAACACAGGAAAAGATGCTTGAGATCATCCCTGAGAGAAACGAGAACTAGAAATGAATGCCACTCTTTCCCATCAGATTGCTGATGATCACAAGGTTTGGTCCCCATTGTGGTGACAAGGGAATAGGGAAATAGGTAGACCTCCATTTTGTTGCTAGGAGCATATAATTTCTGTGGAGATCAGTCTACACATAAGCATGCACATTTTAACCCAAAAATTCCTCTCCTGGAAAGTTCCCCCCAGATGGACAAAATGATCTATGTTCACAGATATTCACTGTTACATATTTGTAATAGCAAAACTTTGGGAAAAACATAACTGTCCATATATAGCAGACTAAGTAAATTATGGTACTTCTATAAGGTAGAACATGAAACTATGAAAAAGAATAAAATGGTCTCTACTAACAAATATTGAACAACATCCGAGGAGAAAGGCCAGAAGAACAAAATGAGGTGAGATCAAAATGTACAGTAAACTGCCATTCCATTGTAAAGGAAAAGGGAATAAACTATCTCCAAGGGTACACGGCCACCGATAACAGGGGCACGCCTCCCACTGCGAGCACCCAGCGAGCGGCTTAGGGCAAGGAGTGCTGTGCCCACCGGCGTGTATTACCTCAAATGCTACAGAGATTTTCAATCCTGTTCTATGCATTTTCCCTTATCTGACTCATGTATCTTCACAAATTCTCAAAAAAAAATTATATACTTAGCATTTATTCTTCCAAAGAGGACGTCACTTGTGTGGGTATTGTTGTCTTATTTCTGGGAAGAAAGTCTTCCCTAACGGGTATCAGTGTTTCAATATCCAGTCTGATTATGATCTCTAGGAGGAAAAAGAAAAAAGATAGCACTACCTCACTTCTGTTCTTAAGCAAATCTGTTGCCAAACATCAAAAGTTTTTTTCTGCCTTTACATGCAAAGATAAACAGTTTTTCAAAGGCACTTCTTGTTTTACTGAAGACAAAACACAAATGAAGATTTCCAAAGTTTTGTGGGGTATAGCTCTATAAGGGGGAGGATGAGGGTGCTTACTTCAAACAAACAAGCAAAAAGATTCTGTTCACATTTTGTTTGACTCTTTCTTCTTTAGAATTGCTTTGCCAGGTTTCAACCTGAAAATAGGTGCCTGTAATGGATGACCTCCATCTAGAGAAATGTGACTCTAACACAGTAATTCTTAGCCAGGTGTGTTTGATATTTTTTCATTATTCTAAGGTCACAAGCATTTCTTAAGGAAGCGTATACCCTTAGTAATACTAATTCGGGGTAATACAAAAATTTACTTGGGTCATGAAGTCTTATACTTTTGAGACAACAAAGTTACACTATTCAGCCGTATAGATCTGATTTGAATGAAATGTACATGAGTATATTTATTAGTCTCCAAAAACCCATAAAAGTGTTTAAAGCACATCATCAAGGGAAGGACGAAAACATCAGATAATACGTACATTTCTTTCCTTTCTACTTCTCAGACTCCCTTTCTCTTTGAAACCTTTTCTGCTTCCAACTGGTTTTTCCAGTGGGAGGAATCCTCAGTTGAAACGCCAGCTTTGGGTTTTTTGCGATGTTGAAAACTTTAAGGCAACATAATAATGGTGGACATATTGTATTACCTACTAAAACAGATCTCCTGTGATCAGTTTCACTGTTGCTAGTCCAATAATTATTTTAGAAATAAGACTTTTAATTACAAGACTATACCCTTCTTCTACCTTCACTTTCTTAAAAGTAACTTTCTAGTCAAGGTGTTCTGTTTTCCTCTTCATTCTAACCTCCCTATTCCTCAGTTAGCATTTCATGGGAATTCCTTCAATATGCATTTGAGCCCCTTCTAACTTAGCAAGGCAACGCAATACTCAGATCCTACCAGAGCTGTCTGATCAAACCGCGTGCCCTCCTGCTCACAGCCCTCAAACTGCTCACCAGCTCCTCTCGCAGTAAGAGCTGAAGGCCCTAGGACAGGCCACAAGGCCCCCGCCACATTCAGGCCTCATCTCTGCTCCTCCGCCTGCCCCTCTGCTCGTCTCTCTGGCCTCCTTGCTAAACTGTGATTTTCCTACCTCTGAACCTCTGTGCCAACTATTCGCTGTGTTTGGGACAGTTACGGCCAAAGGGGGCATAGTGCCTTCAAGGCTTTGCTCACATTTCATTTCTCCGTCACTCTTCCTTTGACTGCCATCGTCAAAGTTTCAACAACTCCACCCGCTCTTAGCAGCCCTTCGCCTCCTCCCTTGCTTTGTTTTTTTCTGCAGAGAAACGTCCTTGCAAACAGCCTGCCAAGTTAACTTACCCATTCAGCTTGTCCATATTTCCCGCCTAGAACGGAAACTCCGTGAGAGCGAGGATTTTCACCTGTTTTGTTCCCTGCTGCACCCAACACCGAGAACAGTGTCATGTGCATGGCCGGGGACAGAGCTGCTCGGGAACTGGTCTGACTGTAACACACAAGCCCAGAGGTCACTGTCCACATGGCCTTGCATGGCGGCACATCAGAGCGGCCCGGCCCAGGCCCTCGGTGGCCGGTAACTATCTGCTTTGTGGTCTGTGGCACAGCCGAGCTCAGAAACGGAACGGTCTGTGGTGTCCTCGAAGCTTTTCGCGCCCTCCTTGTTTTATGACTTCATTTTGCTTTTATGGTTTCATTACACAGTAAGCTGGTACTGGATGCTGCATAGAGAGCAATGATCTGATTCTATAAAAACAAAACTTCATTTATTTCACCTACATTTTTAAGAATTCTTCTAAACCATGAGATCTGACAGAATCCATTTTTCTGCCAGATTCCTAAAAATCATATTAGTGAACTATATCATTCTAGTCGTAACCTGGGTGTGAAAATAGTTCTTCCGTAATATTCCACAAATTAACTGATAACTACGGAAAATCTAAAATGCTAAAATTCCATGTATTCCATAAATACAAACCAAAGAAAAGTTGGTAAGAATTTTATTTTTTTCCCAAGTTTTGGAAATAAAGTACAGATTCTTCATATGATTCTATTCATTCCAAGCGCTAGAATTACTCAAGAGAATATTCTTTTAAATGTACTCCATTAAAACAAACCTCAAATTGGTAGGTTCCTTGCTCAATTGGCAAACCTTAGTTAGGCTGTTTGTTTCTCTTTTGTTGTGTGTAAGTCACGTGGATTTGACAATACAATGGTTAGTACCGTAGTAAAGCTAGGTATCCTGAGAGAGGATATTCTTCTTGGATAGTTAAGAGCTGAATAGGATCACAAATACCCCTTTACACCATAGCCATACCCCTTTACACCATATAATCCATGATGAAACATTAAAACTATGGAGAGAGTTATGCCACTCCCCTAGGCATACATGCACATGCCTTTCACATACACACACACACTCTAGTTCACATGTACTCAAAATCTTGTGCTTCTAGAATTGTAAAATGTAGAGTACATGCAAACCAAAGTGTGTGTGTGTGAAAAGCATGTGCAAGTATGTCTCAGTATGTCCATAATGGTGAGTACAATGCAGAAATTCAGAGTATATACTTGTAGATTAGCGTATCACTAGTCAACAAAATATTCTAGATTGTCAACCACAGTGAAGGAAGCTACACTAGAGCATAAGATTATTTTAATTACATTTTTATTTTAAGATAATTGTATATTCACATGCAGTTACAAGAAAGAATAGAGATTCTCATGCACCCTTTACCTAGTTTACCCCATGTAACATCTTACAAAACTACAGTACGATGTTAGAAACAGGATACTGCATGATACAATTAAGGTATAGAACATTTCCATCAACACTTACATCCCTCATGTCGCTCTTTTACAGCTATACCCACTCCTCCTTCCTCCCTGTACCAACACCCCCAGCCCCTCGAGTCCTAGCAACCATTAGTCTCACCTCCGTTTCTATAATTTTGTCATTTTACAAATGTTATACAAATGAAGTCATACAGCATATAACATTTAGAATTTGCTTCTTCTCATCCAAGTCATTTCTTCTATCAATAGTCTGTTCCTTTTTATTGCTCAACAGTATTCCACAGTATGGATAGACCAAAATTTGTTTAACCATTCACTCATTAAAGGGCATCTACATCGTTTCCAGGTTTTGTCTGTTACAAGTAAAGCTGTACAGGGTTCTGTACGAACATACATCTTCATCTCTCTGGGAGAAATTCTCAGGAACACAATCACTGATTTCACGGTAGTTGCATTTTCTAATTTTTAATTTTTTTAAGAAATTGACTCTCTGAGTGACTGTGACATTTTACATTCTTACCAACAATGTGTGAGTGATCTAGTTTCTCCACATATTTGCCACATATTTGCATTTAGTGTTGTCAGTTTTTAAAAATGTTAGCCACTGTGATAAGTGTGTGATATCTTGTCAATTTAATTTGCATTTCCTTAGCGGAAAATAATGCTCATCTTTCCAGGTGCTTATTTGCCTCCATGTCTTATTAAGTAAAATGTTTCTTCTTATCTTTTGTCCAAGTTCTAATTGGATTGTTTGCCAACTGTTGTTTTGAAAGTTTATATATTGTAGACACAGTCACTTGTCAGGTATGTGATTTGCAAATATTTTCTCTCAATCTGTATCATGTCTTTTCATTCTCTTAACAGGGTCTTCCACGGAGAACAAGATTTTCATTTTCATTTAGACCAATTCATCACATTTTTCTTTTTAAGGATCATAATCACTGTGTGGGTCTTAGAGCTCCCAGTTCTAGACCCCGAAGATTTTCTCCTGTTATTTTCTAACAGTTGCATAGTTTGACATTTTACATTCACGCCCATGACCCATGAGGGGTTAACTGACTTAGGTCGATGTCCATACATTGGTGGTGGTGTCCGAACACTCCAGCACTATTTGTACAAAAGGCTGTCACCTTCATTGCGTGGCTTCGGCACATCTGTGGAAAATAAGCTGACGTGCTTACCTGGGTCTATTTCTTTGTTCTCTGCTCTTCTCTGCTGATCTGCGTGTCTGTCTCCCCACCAATTACTGTACCTCTGTAATAAGGCTTGACATCGAGTAAACTGATTATTCCCATTTCATCCTGATTTCAGGCAGAAAGCATCGTTTTTCACTATTAAGTGAAATGTTAGCTGTATATAATAGATGCTCTTTATCAAATTGAGAAAGCTCTTCTCTATTTCTCTCTTTCTGAGAGTTTTAATCATGAAAGGATGTTAACTTTTCTCAATTGCTTTGACCACATCAACTGATTTGATCGTGTGATTTCTCTTCTTTAGTCAGTTAATATGGTGGATTACGCTGATTGGCTGCCAAATATTGAACCAGCCTTGCATGCCTGGAATAAACCCCCTTGAATCATGTGTACCCTTTTCTATACAGAATATATAGCTCTTTTTCTATATTGCTGAATTCTATTTGTTAATATTTTATTAAGGATTCTTATGTCTATATTCACTTCTTCAGCCTCCTAAGCAACCCTGGTGCTCCCCTGAAAGGCTTAGCACCCCGCCTTGGGGACTGAATAACAAACTATCTTTTCAATGACTGTCATGTCCTAATCTGTTGGCCTCAACACACCTGAAGAGTAATAAAAGATCTTTTAAAACATACGCATGTTGCAAATGAAAGTTCTCCCACTGGGATTTCTAGGATGAGAACCTGGAGCTTCAGGCACCCATTTTGCCTGCCCGATGCTGGGAGCCTGTCTGCAGAATCAAGAAGTAGAGACGATAAGGAAAGAGACAGGTTCTTATTACATCCCATGAGCCCTGAATCCAGTCTTGCCGAAAGCCAGCTGTATCTCTAAACTTTCCAGTTATGAGAGTTACTTATTTCCTCTTTTGGTTTACTCTCATTTTAGTTGGATTGCTTTCACTTTCTGCCAAATATTCTGATTCAACATCTCCAAATTCATCTCTCCCTCCCAAAGCTTCTCTAAACCAAAAAGAGGAATTCCCTCTTTCTGTTAATAAAACCAAAACTGTTGTTATCATTCAGGCTTAAAAGTACAAAATCATCTATTCTCTCTTCCATATATTGAATCGATCGGTCACTAAGTCTCATCATTCTATACTCTTCTCTTCCTACCAGTAAAAATTTTATCACTTTAATTCAGATCTTCTTTATTTCTCTGACTTAGCAACAGCAGCCTAATGTCACCATATTGTGATTTATAATAAGAAATATATATTTGGTTTTTGTCCCCACTTTTGGCACAGAGCTCCTGAAACCCTTGACATTCCCTAAGATGGGGCCTGGTTGTCAGGGGAATCACCCATGTGATCAGAGGGTTGGAACTATCAGTCCCACTGGCCCCCGCAACATCCAGGGAGGGGAGTAGGGCTGGAGACTGAGTTCAATCGCGATGGTCACTGATTTAATCAACCATGCCTATGCGATGCAGCCCAGGTAAAAACTCAGAAGGACAGGGTTCAGAGAGCCTCCCGGCTGGTGAACGCGTGGAGACGCACGCCCTGAGAAGTCATGCAAGACCCAGTGCCCCTCCCCGTGCCTCGCTCCATGCACCTCTCCCAGCTGGCTGCTCCTGGGTTACATTCTCTTATGATAAACTGGTTTATTACAAAATGTTTCTCTAAATTGTGGGAGCAGCTCTAGCAAGTTAATCAAATCCAAGGAAAGGGTTGTGTGAACCTCTGATCTGTAGCCGGCTGGTCAGAAGCACAGGTACCAATGTGAACTGGTGGCCGACATCTGAGTGGAAGGCCCTTGTGTGGAACCAAGCTTCTCAGCCATGGAAACTGAAGCCCAAGATGGAGTCACTTGTGCTAAGCCCACATCACCAAACCGAGACTTAATACGTAACCTAACTTCAGTCTCAGCCTTTCCCAGGAATGTAATCTGAAGCAGTCAGGCATTTCCTGGTCAGCATCGGTGAGGTCACCTGCCTGAGAGGCCCCCAGGGCCTGCCCCATGGTGGTCTTGCCTGAAACAATCCACTCTTCGCTAAGTATCTCCTTGTCCCAACCCGCTTCTGCCTTTGAAAGCCTTTCTTTTTCTAAAGCTCTTCAGGGCCCCTTTCTGTTTGCTAGAGGGGATGCTGCCCAATCCATGCAAGGCTGAATAAACCCAATTTTATCTTTAAATTTATTTGGTTGTATTTTATTTTATTTTTTTAACAGTAGTGTCAGAATTGAGTTGACCTATAGGAAACCTAGCTGCTGTCTGAGAATTGCTTGGATGAGTGCGGGGGAGACCCGCATAGACTGCAACTGGTCATCAGAATCTGACAACCTTGTCTCTGCAGCCTTTTCTTACCTGCCCTGAACAAATCAAGCACCGCACCCTGCTTCTTCCTCTCCCTCTCTGCCATTCACTACCCCTGCTCTCCTGCAAGCATCTTTGGTCAGCTCAGGTGCAATCTTCCCCAGCACACTTTTCCTGACCTGGCTCCTCTTCTCCCAGGTTGTGTTGAATGTCCACTTCCATTTCTTAGCACCTTCTGCTTACCTCCTTCAAAGTTTACCACAGTCTGAATCAAAATTACCCAGATTGTGTCAGTAGGCTTAAGGGGAAGGGTTTAGAGCAACAAGTATGAAAGACACATGGACAGAAACTAGGGGGGGTGGAAATGGGAGGGAGGTGGGGAGGGGGGGTGGTGGGCTGGGACGGGAGTAAAAGACAGAAAACTGTACAAGAACAACAATTAAAATAAATAAAATAAAATAATTTAAATTAAATTTAAAAAAAAAAGAAAAGATCAGCATCATATGAATGATCCGCCAAGCATATAAGAGAAGCTCAAGAAATGCTTTTGAGCTTTTGCAGTGAACTGTGTGTCCTCATCCTTCTAACCCCATCACTCAGCACACGTGTGGCCTGGAGTAGCAGCCAGACTGATGTCTGGGTGCAGAGACTCCGGCAATAAACCAACTGTGCTCCTCCCACCCCAGTTCGCACGTTGAAACCCTAACCTTCATGTAATGGCACTAGGAGGCGGGGTCTTTGGGAGGCAGTGAGGTCACGAGCGTAGAGCCCTGATGAATGGACTAGTGCCCCAATGAAAGGGGCACCGGAGAGCTCTTGCACCCGCTTTTTCAGCCACGTGGAGATATGAGAAGACAGCAGCGTGCGAACCCAGAAGAGGACCCTCACCGGAATCTGACCCTGCTGGCACCATGATTTCCGACTTCTAGCCTCCAGAACTGTGAGCAATAAACGTCTGGTGTCTGTAAGCCCCCCAGCCTGTGGCACTTTGTCATAGCAACGCAGAATGACTAAGACACCGCCTCACTTCCCGTCCGTCTGAACTGCTGTCCACCCAACTCACCACTTCAGATTAATCTTAGTTCAGGGCCTTTTGGCTTCTCTGTGTCCTTGCTCCAGGGTGCATGATACCACCATCAAAATTTACATAATTCTGCCAAATGTCTCCACTACAGACAGGCTATCTGATCTCAACTGGGTCCTCTGTGTTGCTTGGCAACCCTTATATTTATCTTCAGCTGACCCCAATCAAATCTCCCAGAACAGCTGCTACAAAGTTTTTCCATTCTCCTTAAGCCCCAAATTCCACCCCTACTCCCCTCATGCTCAACAAGAGCTCTCCTGGTCCACGCAAGTGAGGAGACAATGACCATGAGAGGCCTTGGCTTTCTTCGCCCTCAGCTCGAAACAGTCCTTCTTGGCTCACGTCCCAGTGAAAGAATTGCCCACCCTCCTTCCCAAAGCTGAATTCCCTATCCACAGTGTGACAACTACCCAATTTTTCTCCCTCTCCTTGGCTCCTTCCCTTCTCCACAGAGGAATGCTTCAACCTCCTGCTAAGATTTTTTGAGCATTTACAAAGTGGAAAGTGCTACTGTAACCAGTTTACATAGAGCGGTTTTTTCACTCCTGACAATAACCTTTGATGTTCCTCTTAGTGTATTTCCTATTTTATGAACTGGAGAACTCATGGTAGTAGAATTGCGAAATTTCCTCCAAGTCACAACACTTCCCACTTCCTCATACACTTGAACTTTTCTAAAGAATAATTTAAATAGAATTCTCCTGCCTAGTTTCCTTCCTCTCTTCCACTATGTCCCTACGTCATGTGGCCAAAACCAGTCACTGTGACTCACTACAGAGCATTTCTGTGTCTATGGACAAGGACAGGGACACACACACAACAAACCCAATATTAATAGCGGTTCGATGTGTAGTTGTTGAAACGTTGTGAAAAATAAACTCAGTCCTCACAAGAATTATATTTTTTTAAATGTATCAGCATAGCCTTTTTCTCTTTTTCTCAGCTTCTATCACTTTTATAATTTTTAAGCACTATGTGTTTAGAACTGTACAAAAGAAATTACAGCCCCGAGGAAGGTTTTCTTGGGTTTAAAAAGTGCTCACAGCCTGGACATTTTTCTTTAGTTATCGAACCTAATCCCATGGTCCACAGCTTGGCCCAGTCTCCGTGGCCTTCAGGAAGAGTTTTTCTCTGAACAAGGAGGACAAGCTCAGGTCCACAAAAGGAGAGCACACGACAGCATCAGCGGAAACTGCTTCTCCTTCGGAAAGGCCAGGCTGACACCACGTCAGCGGAGGGAGCAAACGTTTCTTCCTTTGACAAGTGTTTAATTGGATGGTTTGAGAATCGCATGTCATGTATGCAGATGCGAATGTTTGCAAGGCTGTTTACAGTGTCGGTTGTGCCAGACAGACTCCAATGCCAAGCCAGCGCACAGCCTCCCATTATTCGGCTGGGCTCAGCTTCCAGAGACGCCCCAGGGCTCTCGGAGCCTTGTAAATTTCCACATCCAGAGCTCATCTGTGCTTTCAAAGCCAGTTCCTTCTTCCCCCATGAGGAGTACCAGTCCTTCCCCTGCCAATCTCTGTTGCTGCCTGCCCTGGCTCAGAAAAGGCTTTGGAGAAATGACTCGAGAGGAAATTATTCCAGCCCTGCAAAGTGTAGAGTTGAAGTGTTGGTAGTTTTGGGGAAACTCACCAAAAAAAGGAAATGCCACACTCTAGATCCCTGACCAGAAATGGGGGCTTAGTTGATGTAATTATTTCAAGAATTGTTTCTGTTATTCATTGACCAGGAAAATACAGCTTACTAACTCAGCTAATAGGCATAGCAGCTATAAAGAAGCACTTGGATTGGGAGGTTAAACAAGGATATACCAAAAATGGGGAAATCCATCCACCTTTAAGAATTAAGCCATACTGGGCTTTGAAAAACTCAACACACACACAGACATGCCATTATCAGAAATTGGTACAGTGTCTTCACTGTATCCTCTTCTTATTATCAAATACCATCTTCAAGTGGAATTTTTAAATGTTTCAAGTCCTAAGTTAGAAATACACATTAAAAATGTTGTTTATGTATTACGTTAAGGATATTTAATGTAAAAGTGCTGCCACTCGTTTTATATTTGATAAGCTATTTTCGTCCAGTGGGTTCCACTGTGTAAAAAATCATAAGAAAATCACTAGTATTCATTAAGGAGTTCATTCATTTATTTATGCTACGAACACTGATTGATTACCTACTGTGCTCAGAGCAACCCCAACTGGTTTAGACATGCTCATATACGGAAATAATGAATATGTCATCCTTTGCTCCACGAAGCTAGTAAAAGAGGAAGGCAAATTACTGCTGTACAAAACGGAAGGAAATAAGTTGTCATGTATTTACAATAAAATGATGATAAAATATGAATTATCGCAGAAGAGAACAGGAAGAAATAACAGAGAAGATGGTATTTCAGCTCAGCCCTGCAGGATATATGAATTTTCAGAGTTGTATCGTGGGAAGGGTATTTCTAGTTAAAGAACAACCATGAGCTAAGGTGTGAACCTTTATAATATGTTTCCTAGAAATGGTAAAAAGTCTAAGGAAGATGGAGGATTATACAGCACTCAGGAGAAATTTAAACAGATACATGCAACAAATGTATCCCCAGGCCCATTTCCGCCCTAGCAATTCAGAAGCTAGAGAGCTGGGCGGGACCCAAGAATCAGTATTTCTAAAACTTCGCGGGTCATGACGTGCCCTCACGATGTGATGTCATACACACACACAGAATGCCTAGGGGGGTACAGTCAGCGTTATAGGCTGAACTGTGTCCTACACACCAAAAACTCGTATGTTGAAGTCCTGACCTCCAGTACCTTGGAATGTGACTACATTTGAAGACAGGGCCTTCAAGGAGATGATTAAGTTAAAATGAGGGCATTAGGGTAGGCCCTTAGACAACCGATGGGTGTCTTTATGAGAAGAGGAAATTTGGACACACAGACGTCAGAGATGTGCACGAAGAGAAGAAGGGGTGTGTAAGGAAACAACGAGAAGAGGGCCATCTGCAAGCCAAGGAGAGAAGCCTCTGAAGAAACCAAGCCTGCTGACACCTTGATCTTAGATTCCCAGCCTCCAGAATTGCGGGAAAATAACTTTCTGCTGTTTAGGCCACCCAGTGCTATTTTGTTACGGCGGCCCTAGCAAACAAACCCAGTAAGTGAACGGACCAGAAACGCAGCCAGAGTTCTGTCTTAATGCCAGATCTTTCAGAACCTTAAGTGCCGTATGAGGAGTTTAGCCCTTATTCCACAGACAACTTCTCAAAACACGGGTCTTTTGAGAAGGGAAGCAATAGAAGCCAGCCTGTGATCCAACTCATGAGGTGGCGTGGAGGGTGAAGTGGTTTGAAAGATTTCGCCTAGCCAAGGCAAGAGATAATAAGGGGTAAGTCGAGGGCAATGATAGAAAGGATGAGGAGGGAACGGAAGCAGTCAGGCGCTATCGCAGATAGAAACAACAGCATGTGGTTACTTACTGATTTGGGGGGATGAGGAAATGGGGAAAATTAAGGATAACCTCCCAGATTTTGAGCCTGTTCTAAACCACATATTTCAGACACATCACATTACCTCCTCTCTCATTGACTGAGTACCGTTAACCCAAATAGAAAACGCAGAAAGAGCATGTTTGGGAATGAAGCAGATGAACTGAAAACAAGAGAACTCAGAAAGAAGTCAAGTGTAGAGACACAGAGCCCCTGAATACAGAGGAGCGCCTGACAGCCCCAGGGCGATGGCTGCATTCCCCTCGCCTCTGACTTCAGCCCAAACACGCCAAGAGCTTGGAAGTCATCACTCCTGTCCTTACACAACAACAAAATAACTGAACAACCTGAAAATGAGCAATGTTCCTTGCAGCCAGCAGAGAATGGAGGGTACCAAGCAAACCACCACCCTAAAATCTGGAAAGACAGGCAAACCCAGGGAGCCACAGCACAGACCACCCTTGTGCAGAACCCTTTGGAGCCATAAACCAGTAGGAAGAGTTAAGCAGCAGGTTTGCAAATTGCTGCGGGATGAGTATGGACTCTGATGACAGGGAGAAACTCCCGGCGCCCCATTCTTGTGGGGAGGGCACAATTTGGCGTAATCACAAGACAATTGTGACAAAGGGGCAAAGGCAGGGGAGAAACTCAAGTACCAATGAATGACTGTGATCACTATTGACTGAGCACTGGCCATGTGGCAGGACTATCCTACTTGTCCACATTTCTTAACCCTAACAGCAAACCTAGAGGGCAATGCATTCGCTTTCTATCACTGCTGCAATGAATTACCACAGACGTGGTGACTTCAACAACACAAACTTATTCTCTTATAGTTCTGCAGGTCAGAAGTCCAATACTCGACTCATCAGGTAAATTAAAGTGTTGGCAGGGCTGCATTCCTTTCTGGAGGCCCTAAGGGGAGGACTTGGCCTTTTCCAGCATCTGGTGATCACCCACCCTCCTTGTCTCGTGGCCTCTTTCCGCCATCTTCAGCTCACACACTGGCCACGCTGAGGCTCTCCTGTCATCCTTCCCTAGTCACATCTCTCTAACACTCTGACTCCTCCCCTGCGCCCCTCTTCCACGGTTAGCTGGGTCCGCTCAGGCAATCCGGGGTAATCTCCCAGCTTTAAGACCAAATAATTGTCAACCTGAATTGCATCTACAACCTTAATTCTCCTTTGCCACATAACCTGTCATATTCACAGGTTCCGGGAATTAGGGTATGGACACAATTCTGCCTAACACCACCACTTATAGTTATTGTCCCCACTTTACAGATAAAGAAACTGAGGCACAGAAAGGCTATGTAGTTGGTCCAGGGTCACTCGGGTGTTGTTGGCACCCAGATTTGAACCCAGGAAACCCGCTTTAAAGCCCATGTCCTTAACCATTACACTATGGAGAATATAGGGTCCTAGCACATCATTAGTTTAAGTGGTAAACTCTAAAAACATTTGGACTGAGTGGATAGTGAAGTGGAGTCAGCACAGTGCTGAATCCCATGATTTGTTTTCTCCTTAAAGACTTTAATTGGTGTTTATGATCCCCCGTTCATTCTCTAGTCAGTCATTCCTATGGCTGCTGGTTTTCTTTAAGCTTTAGCTCAACGGAAGCTAATGCAAAGAAAAACCTATGAAAGTACAGCCAGGTGTTTCAGGCAGCACATTTTGCAGTAAAATACATATGGCATTATTGATTTAGAACCCAATTGAATGTAACAACTGCATCTTCAGATGAGTCACGATAACATAGTTCCATGTATTTTGATAATAGTAAAAAAATCTCAAAATGATTCTGGGCACAAAAAGAGCATGTACACAAAGGTGGAAGATGAGCTATATGAACAGTCTGACAACATCAAAAAAAAAAAGAGAGGATGTTTTCTTTTCATCAATTCAAAAGTGAGCTAAACCAGAGGACCAAGGCACAGAACCAGGAGGACTCTGGAATTCACTTAAGTCTTCATTTGATTTTTTTTACCATCTTCCATAAATATTTCAAGGAAGAAATAAATTTCTACAATTAAGAGATTAGATAGATATACATACATACATATACATTATAAAATATATTCATACAATAATTATATTTGAATATTAAATATATCATATTTTGAAGCTTTCTATATCCCTGTTCACCCTTATAAATTATATCCTTCAACCTCATTTGTTACCTTATTCAAATCCTACCATTTACCTTTTGTATATAACCATTTGGCTTTTGCCTACTTGATTTGTCATGTAAACAACAGTTTTAAGGTTTCCTACAAATTGTTTTTAAGGTTTCCTGCAGATTGTTTTGGTCATTTTCCCACTTCCAACCATTCCCTTTATCTGTTTTGAGGATAAGCATTTTTCAATATTTGGTCCGTAAAAAGTCCCAACTATCCGTCTTCCTCATAGATTTTATCTTCTATCAATGCAAAATAATTCTGGATCTAATTTAATACTTTTTGCTTTGAATTATACTTGGTTTCCGCTTTTAAAATTGAATTTAGAGAGAGGAAGGAAGAGACAGGCAGGCAGACAGACAGAATCATTGATTTTTTTGTTGTTCCACTTACTTATACGCTCATCGGTTGCTTCTTGTACGTGCCCTGACCGGAGGAAATCAAACCTACAACCTTGGCACAGGGGAACAATGCTCTAACCACCTGAGATACCCAGCCACAGCCTGTACTTGGTTTCATTTTAATAATAATGTGGAAGTCAAGGCCTGTGAGACTCTCTGGTCTCCCTACGCTGCCCCGCTGTGTTGGAGAGTTTACACTCAGTACCATCTGCACGGTCCCATCATCAGACCAGGGGCAGCCCGAGCGCTGGGTTCGTCTCTCCACTTCCCTGCTGAGCTTTGGCCTACTTACAGGTGCTCCATAAACACTCAAGGTAGTTAGGTGGATCTAACTGCAAATCGTTATGTTCAATGAGTTGTAAGTGGCTTCTGATAATTAGGGGACCCAGCTCCGGTCCCCATCTTCATATTTGATGCTCTAGTCAGAAAAGTCTTCACATACAACATAATCAAGGTAGAGGCAGCTTACTGCAAATGTATCTTATATTTGAAAATCTAAATTTACCCAGACAGTATATTAAGGAGTAATTGAGTTCACTTTACAAAAGGCATATTTGCCTCAGAGAAGATTTAATCATAAGACGGTTTTGGATTGTAGCCTTCTACTACATTGAAAGTGTCAGTGACTCTGACAGATGTTCTCTCCCTACAGGTCTTCATGGCCACCTCTACCGCCCATAGCAGAGTCGGGGCCAAGAACCCCTTCCATCACTGCCTCTCTCCCCGCAGGTCCGGGCTTTGTTGGCCTTCAAATATCGTCCCCTTTACTTTTACATGTGTGACATGGTGGGGGATGGACGGCACACACTGCAAAAGGCCAGGTTTCCAAGGCAAAGAGAGGCTCTGATACAATGAATAAAATAGTGGATTGAAAGTCTTTCCAACCATAGGATCTGACGCAAACTCAGCCTCCTAAACACCCAGATTTGTAGTTTATAAAAGAAAAGTAACAGTGCCTGGATGCACCTGCTTCTGAAGGTTCATGTAACAATGAAGTTTTAAAAACCTTTTTAAGTATGAGATACTCATAAATTCTTTTTTCCAAGCACGTGCAACGTCACAACACTAAGAGAGCACTGCTTAGCCTACCGCCTTTGTTAGCAGCTATCTGTCATAGAATGCGTTAAGTGTTCTGAAAATTCCTCCCAATCATTATCCTTTTCGCTCCATCTTGCTCTTCCTTTGTTATTCTTTCCTTAGCTCAAAGTCTCCCAACACTTCCTCTGCAAAATAACATCAAACCCTCTGCCCAGTACCTCTGACCAGTCTCCCATATGTCTTTTCCCGACATGTTGAATAAAATGAGAAATCAAAGCTTGTGACACTCTTACTGCAAAGAAGTACAGTTGTTTGGAAGAGCCAGCTCACGTTTCTTCTCTGTATTCCAAATCTGCCCACGCCATGTCCTTATTAATCCATCCTCTCTGCTACACTCCTGCCATTTGTTCGTCTGTGTTCCTTTCCCCTACCCCCCTCTGTGTTGCTCTATTTTGGTTTACCTTGCTGGCTTATAGTAACCCCTCCTTGTTCACCTGTCCCCTTTTCTCCATCACTGGAACCTACATAGCAATTAGAGTTCTAATAAACTTGCCTTAAACATGGTGTAATGGTCATTAGTCAAGTCTAGTGTGGGTTTTTTTTCTCCCTTTTAAGTGACTTGGAGAAATTATTTGTCTGAGGACTGAGAACTTGTCATAACCTTTGACAAGTCTCAACTATATGATGTCACAGTACAGCTATAGTCAAGACTGTATCCTGGGGACCTCCCCGAACGTCCCCCAGTTCCCTCCACTCACAGTCTTTCTGTCAAAATCTCCTCCTCATCTTATTGCTATTATTCCCATAGTTGCACCTCCATTCACCCAGCCACGCAATTCCAAAATCTCAGAATTGTTTTCAACCTTCCTTCCCATGTCCTAGTCATTAAATCCTACCTTCCCTATTTTCTGAATATTTCTCAAAATATTAGTTTAGACCCTCATCCTAGTTCATTTGGACGTAGCGCAAGAACATTCTCATTTTCTTCTGGCCTCCTGGCTTTTCCCTCATCACTTCCACTGAAATAGTATTCATGGAGCTATTTTCTAAAGAAAATCCACAGAGCATCATCTGCTTAAAAATTCAGCTTAAAGACACTTGTTTAAATAAAAAATAAAAAAATAAAAAAAATAAAAAAAATAAAAAAAACCATAGTGTAGGCTGTCGTAAAATCCAAGCAGCATAGCATTCAAGGACCTTCATTCTCTGGCCCCAACCTCACAAGACCCCTTACGGAAACCAGCTCTTTCTGGGAGTGCCACGCTTCCACTCGATCCCTTTTCTGTGCCCAGGTAGCTCTTGCTTTGAGCACCCTTCTCCCTTCCCTTGGTTTTTAGATTTCCAAATCCAGTTCTGAATTCTCCTACTCTGTGAAGGCTTCCTCAGCTCTCCCCACACCCCTTTCCTAGGAGAATGAGTGGCAACTACTTCCACCTCACCCACGGTGTAGTTATTTTTGGATAGGTCACTTTCCTACTTAAATTCAGTATCTCCTTCATTTTATCAGGCACGTGGTATATACACTCGAGAAACGGTTGCTGTAATTAATACGTGCTGAATAAAATAACTGAAGAAAAATCCCAGAGATCTAGAAGCACATCAGTCCAATTTACTGCACGAAAGCAGCAGGGCTCAGGAATAAAGAGAAAGGACTAATAACCTAACTATAGCGAACACATGAATGGGCTGTTTATTTTTAAAAGCTAAGTGGTTTAGGAAGGGTAGGAGGAGAATAAAGTACATTTCAAAGTTTTGGCTCCAGGGAAAGTAATAAAAATTGTTGCTTTAATGCTTTCCCCCCCATAAGACTGTGAGCAACGAGAAGGTCTACTCCATCACACCGGCCTTCGGGGCATAAAATTTCAGCCTCCTGAGCTAAATCAAACTGGCATCAGCTCCCAGTGTTTCAGGTGCCCACAGCTGGTCTCTGCTTTCCACGAGGCTAACCTTGACTGACAAGGAAGAAACAAAATAATTTTCCCCGTGTTTTACGAGCCCCTCTTTTGCTCTCGTCGGTTCATTGTGAAGGTCCTGGAAACTCATCTTGCACTCAAGCCCCTGCATTACAGGGATGCAGGCATTCGACCTTGCCCGCGTTAGGACTTGTCGTTCCTACAAAGGGGGAGGCTGGTATGTGAGGGACACGGGCATGTGCAGGCCCAGGAAGATGCCTTTTTGGCATCATCAGGAAGTACAGCATAGTGTTCATTGTATATTATATAACTTCGTTGTGTTTTATTTAGTACGTGATAATTTTACAACAATTTTAGAATAAATTCAAATATTTAACATTAAGAAACAGGCTGGGAGGCAGTGCCTTACCAAGGACACCAAGCTGGCCCACGAAACAACACTGCTTGGTACTCACAGTTCACAGCCTTTGAGGGCCACTCACTAATGAGAGCTCTCCATGTCACCCGTTTCCTACTGCCTAGATTGCTAAATCTGAATGTGTTTAAACGTAGGATGCACCTGCACCTCGGTCACAGTATCTGTGCGTACCCGAGTCCCAGTGGAATTCAATAATTTTCAAAATGATATAAAAACCAGTTCTTTGTAATTTGATCTGAATCATTCCACCCCTGGGCTCCCATCCTAAATTCCATTCACTTACCCACAATGCCCCAGAGTGTATCCTGGAATTTTCTGTCTTTGGGCAAGAGACCCTGCCTCCATCTGCCTGTGTTTTGAGTACCTGACTTTCACATTTTTCAAGTGCTGTTTCTAGTTAGGAAGGTTAAATAGGGATTACAATAGTGCTTAGCTCTTGGGCTCACACTAAGAATTAAATGGGGCAATCTAAGTAAAAATAAATAAATAAATATAACAATGCTTAGCAGGCAGTCAGTACCCCATAAACATTAGCTTTGTTACATTCCGTGGATGAACAACATATGATCCCATAATTGGCTCTTTGGGGGAAAAAGTCTGAGAAAGGTGGGTTTTTTCACCAAACACCATGTTTGGCTCCACATTTCCCAACAGACTTGCAATAACTGAAGCAGGTAACACTATTTTATTCAACTTAACCTGTTTGGGACATTGTTTTTGTTAAATGTAGCATGCAAAATATATTTTAATAGGTATGTGAAATGCCATAAATGCTTTTAAAAAAATCTCTAAGGTCCTTCCGGCTCCAAAATGTTGTAATCTATGATAACTAACCTCAAATGCATGCAAATTAATAGTGTTTCGATTCCCTGGATATAACGGAAATATATGGCATTGCCATTCTGGGCTGCATGGAAAACAAGTTAGACCCAGGACAGGCAGCCTGTGGCAATGGAGAATAAAACCCTGCCTCCTTTCTCTTCACCAGCCCAGAGTCCACTGAGCTCCCAGGTCCTTTTGTAGCAGATATGGAGAGGAAGAGGAGCGAGCTGCAAGGTGCAAAGAAGAAAGGCGGGCCATGATTGTGCAGAACTCCCAAGCAGAAGGCTGAGGTAAATAGAACTGCATTAAATCACCTGCAATTAACCCTGATAATAGAGAAAGTCCTAGAACAGGGGTGTCAGACTCATTTTCACCGGGAGCTACATCAGCCTCATGGTCGCCTTCAAAGGGACAAATGTAATGTTAGGACTGTATAAACGTAGCTACTCCTTTACAGTTAAGCGAGAGCTTGGCACCGCTGCTGGGTGGAAACAAGGTGCCGGGCCGGATAAAACAAGATGGAGGGCCGGATTCGGCCACCTGTGTCCTAGAAGTCTAACTCTGGAAGGGGTCCCAGAACCTCCCGCATCTTGGCAATTGAGAAATTAAGAACTGAAGAGATCAAGTGACAAGTCCAGAATCGTCCAGCTTTTCCAGAACTGGGTCTGGAAACCTAGAACTGATGCAGTGACCAACCGTATTAAAACAGTCTCGGCCTATGTAACTTCCAAAGTATCCACACACAGATAAATGCCTCTCTTCTCCTGTCTGTACTAGAGTCAGCCTCCTTCAGTCACCCACAAATTAGCCAGCACCTGTCTCAGGGAAACAGGACACTTCATAATCCTGAATTCAAGAGAAATGTCTGGTTTTACAAACAAGTTACTAAGAGCAGGGTCATGTGGTTCTACCTTTTGATTCACGCCTATCTTTCTGAAATACGATAAATAATATTACGGTGACAATAACTCTCCAGAAGTCCAAAGCAGAAACAAAACACAAGCGAGAAAAAGCCTAGGCATATTTTGTTTTAAGGAACACCTATACAAAAATCCGCCTAAATGTACATGAGAGGGTGCTTCCGTGATTATTATTTTTTTAAACAGCATAGACTAGAACTCCTTTTAAGTAGCTTGCGCAACAGAATGACTCTGAGAGAAGTCATGTTGAGAAAAGTACAGCACTGACAACGTTTTGGAAAACTATCTACCAGAAGATGAGTTGTAAGCCTGTGTCCACTGCCTCCACTTGAAATGTATCTGTATCCGTGCAGGCGTTCCTTCACGGAGCTCTGGTTCAGGTGTTCTCACTCATTCACTGACTCACTCCCGACCTCACCTGTCTACCTTTTGGTCCTCGCTGGTTCTTCAGTTACGCATTGAGTCCCACTAAGGACCTGACAAGTGAGCGAACTTAGAGTGGAGCCTAGACCGCACCGAAAGTGCAAGGGAAAAGAACCTCAAAGGGGACCAGAATAAGCACCCTGGAGGCTGAGGGGCTAGGAGTTTGCTCCAGACGCGGGAGAGAGGGAAGCTCCCTGGGGGCGTGGGGTTGGGCCCCGAGAGGAGGGGACGGAGAGGCGGCGCAGGGGACGCACGGTCCGGGCCCGCTCGCGGCGGCTGGGCAGCCTCCTGCTCCATCCCAACGCCCGGAGGCTTCCCAGTTCTGGGCCCGCTGCGTCCCTTGTCACGGAAGCCGCAGGCCCCGGTCTCCCAGCGGCCTCCCAGCCCTGTCCGCCAGTCGCTCCCCAAAATGAGCGACTGAGGAAGCCCAGCCCCGAGGCCTGCGCCGGCCTCAGCACGCCCGCGGGGAGGAGCCGGGGCCTCCGCCCAGCCGCCCACCGCACGGCCCTGCGGGCGGCGAACGCACCTGGTCCGGCCACTGGCGCGGCTGCGGAGGGGGCAGCAGCGATGCCCGAGGCCAGGCTCGCAGGCCAGGGTTCAGGTCACGGCCCTTCGCGCAGCCTGTGTCCACGGCCCTGCCCCCTGCGCCGCTGCGGGAAGGCGGGAAGGCGGGGTAGGCGGGACGCGGGTCACCGGGCGGAGCCGGCCCGGCGGGCGAAGATGGGAGGGACCCGTGCGCCACCTCCAACACGGCCCGGGAGGGGGAAGGGGCGGGCACCACTCACTGGGACTGCGGGGATCTGAGGGCCACAGGCCCACCCCACGGCTCCTCACCTTCTGGGTTCTGAGTCCCACTAGACAACTGAGTGTGGCCCCGGGTCCTGATCCCCGTGGCCTGGTTTCTTTACAAAGGAGGCGAACGGGACTCGCGCGTCGCCCTCGGACCCCCGCGGGCCCTTACAGCTTCAGGGCCGCGGGGTGTTCCAGCAGCTCTAGCCTCGGTCCCAGGCCCGGTCAAGGCGTTGACGCAGGTGTTTTGTGCTTTTGTGAGTGGTGATGCGCTCAGGAAAGCAAAGCGCTGCGGAGCTGAAAGGAAAATGCGAACGGTTTTGGTGACGCTAAACCTGACTAACGGCCTCTGGAAACTCGAAGCTTTGTAAGCTGTCAAACGTCTCCGAGGCGTGAGCAATTAAACTGTTATTTTCCCATCCTGCTGGTTCAGGATTGCCAGTGATGAAAGGTGGGGGAGATGAGCCAGATAGGGATCGGGAAGTGCCATTTCTCTTTACGTTATGCATTAATTATATGAAGGTGCCCAAGAAGAGAGGAGACTCATCTGATTACTACCCCGTGTAGCTTATCTCAAAAGGGCGCTCGTATTGCTGGTCACAAAGAGTGTGCTCATGTATTTTCAACGGTTTATGGTTTGATAAGTTTGCATTTCTTTAATACTCTTATCACATCCAAACGGTTATCTTTGAGAAACATGGAGCAATTCAGATCCCTCCTCTTAACCAGAAAAAAAAAGGTTTTAATTTAAAAAGAAAAGCCACATGCTCACTTGGGAGAAAAGCACGTGGTCATGCAATGTCGATTTATCTACATACACATACCCTCAGGTAACAATCTCTAAACCTTTATTAACCCCTGTTGCCCACCAGATAAAGTACGAACTCTGATCCTGGCCCATCTTTCCTGGATCGTGTCTGTGGTGCTAAATCCAACCCCACGGAATTACCTTTTTCTCTACCTAAGGTAAAGGACAAGTTTTATTATTTCCAATTTTTCAGGGACTGTTAGTTTTGCAAGATACAACTAAAAACTTGCTAGAAAAAGTAAAACAGACAAAAGATCTGTAAGGCAAACTGCAGCTTTCATTGCGAGCATACAAGTATAAACTTACTCCGTCGATTTGTTTTTGCTTTCTTTTTCTGTCTCAGTTTCAATATTTATCTCATCTTGGACAAGTAAAAACAGTTCATAGATTGGTACTGATAACCATACTGTGTCTGATGCTTTTTTAACTTCCGTGGCTACTCTCATGGTATTCCTTTACTGCCAATCAAAGTGCTTCTCGCTCAAGGTTCAACTCACAATGTAATAAAAAGAATAGCTTAACAATTGTTGCATGCTTTATGCTGAGATTTTACATGCATCAACTGTGAATTCTCATCAACCCTATGAGCTAGGTATTATTATTATTATTATTACTGCTTTACAGAAGAGGACGTTGGGGTTAGAGAGGTCCAAGTATATTAACTAATGAGATGCAGCGTTAGCATTCTGACCTGAACTGGCCTGATCCCAGTGCCCACGCAGCCAACCAGGATGCTGGGCCCTCCTCCATAGACCCTCCCCATTTGCTTTCTGGTGGAAATTCATTACTCCTTACCTGTACCCTCTACCATAGGATTTTCCCCCATTGCTTTGTATTCATGTCTGTTTCCTGCACGAGGGAGGCTTTAAGCTTCAGAGCACAGTGTCACTGGTGTACCTCCACAGCTCTTAGTGCTGCTGTCTCCACCTGGGGCCTCCTTCATGCCCTCCACTCTGCCCGCAATAACCACTGGAAGCCAAGCCCACCCTCATCTTCGTGTTGCCACTGTCCTTTGTGCTTACTTCATGTTCTATTTTAATTATCGGTTTATGTCTGCATCCCCTGTTAGAGCGCAGGCCACCTGCAACGTTCAGCTATCTTACCGAACATGTTTTTATTTGTTTAATTGAACAAGTGCCGCTCCAAGAGCCCTTTAGAGTAGGTGTTACTTCATCACCACTTTCCCTGTGGAAACTGAGGCCCAGAGAAGGTGCTAGTGAGATGCTCGCGAGCAGCAGAGTCAGCTTTCCAATCCAGGCAGCCTGGCTCCAGAGCTGATGGCTGAACCAGCATGCTGTGCTTACTCTCCACCGCTCCGTGTGTTCTTCCTGCCGAAAGCAGCGCAGCGATTTTCCACTGCTCTTAGGCTAAAGGTAAAACTGCTTAAGAAGGCCTACAAAACTCCATGTGGCGTCAACTCTGCGCTGCATCTCCCACCAAGCTTCCTGGCTCACTCCTGGCCACTCTTCTTCCCCTGGCTCCTGAGAGCCATGCTCCCTCTGAGCACAGCACATGCCCTTCCCCTGGCCTGCAATGCTGTTCCCTCACCTGTTCCTTCCTCAACCCCAAGTTTTCCTTCAGATTTTAGCTTAGGAAAACCTTCCTAGACTAAATCAAATATCCTATTAAATGGATTTTTAGTTCTTCACATAATTGTCACTTTATATTTTATTTATGTGACTATTTGAATAAGGCCAGTCTCCCCTTTCAACACCATAAGCTCCGTGGTGCCAGGGAATGCATTTGCCCACCCAGCTACTAGGATGGTATCTGACATGTTGTGCGCAGCGAGTGAGTAAACATTCATTGAATGAATAATAGGGTTGCGAAAACACAGGAGGGGCACAGTGTTGTGCTGGTACATGTTTACCAACCAGTTTCTTTTGAAAAGCCCGGCTTTGTACCATTTGCCAATTTCTGTGATGTAAATACTCACACCGTGGCCAGTTTTTGGAGGACACACAGAGGCAGGCAATGCTGGCGCTGGGAAGTAATATGCGCAGGCAGCTTGGAGAGCTCGCAGCAGCTGGCTCCACCGGAAGGGCAGAGAGGGGCACACAGAGCCCAGGCGAGCAGCCCAGAGAGCTAAGCTGAGATCCAACACATGAAGAGAAAACATACTTGGGAGGTAGAGGCATATGTGGGGCAAATAATTGGCAAGGTGGTGGGGGTTGGAGAAGGAAAAGGACAAAGTTCAATAGGACTGATGTGCGCGTTTGAAAAGAAGAACCTTGTAAACCTTGATAAGAGGTTCAGACTTTATCTCACGGGAAGCCCTGGACTGGCTTCAGCAGGTGAGTGGGATGATGAAGCCAGCATTTTGGAGAGATTGCCTGGGCTGCCCTTATGGAATGTTTCGGGCATCGGGCAGCCACCCAAGGAGGAGATGCTGGTGAACAGAACCAGGAGAGAGTGGTAGAGAAAGTGAGGACAACTGTGAAAGGGAGCCTGGTAGGAGGTCTTTCACACGGAGATTTGGGCAGAAGAGCAGTCGGACAATGAGCAGGCCTCAGTTGCAGCCCCAGCTTTAGGGAGGTGGGACCTCATGCCTGGGGGGATGGGGCCAACACAAGGCAGTTCTTCACCCTCCATCCTGGAGACCCAGGGCCCAGACTTGATCTCAAGCACAGAATTTAGAAACAGGGAGGCCAGGGCATGTGGGTTGTGGGTTAGCCACTGGCTAGCTATGACTGGTCCCTTTGCCATTCTGGGTTTTCAGTTTCTTCTCTGTTAAAAAAAAGTGGAACCATAAGAATACCTCCCTTGATAATTCTGGTGATAAAATGAGATAATATCTATCAAAGTAACTTACAGCGTGTGGCACATAATAGGTATACAATAAATATTTTAAAAATTTAACAGGAAAAAAGAAATGGGAAATAAATCAGTCACTTCTTGGTTTACACGAGTGGTCTTCAGATCTGAACATATGTTCCCTTGGGGGACCAGAAAGGGTCCTCAGTGGGGTGACCGATAGTAAACATCATCCAATAATTTCACCAGGACAGCAGGCACAAACTGCGGTGTGTGGTCATTTTAGCGCTCAAAGACTTTCCAAGAGGCAGAGACAGGCACGAGAGTTTTAATGCACCAGTTTCACAATTCGGAACCTCAAAAATGTTGCCTCCTGCCAAAGACTGATTTTCGTGAAAGGTGTCTTTTATAATTGCCTTTCTTCCACTTTCCAAAAGAAAGAGTTCCTTTTAAAAAATTGGGGTCAACAATTCAATCTACCACTTTAACTCAGTACAGTCGGTCCTTGAACAACATGGGCTTGAACTGCGCCCATCCACTTGTATGTGGATTTTTTCCAATTGATCAAAGTTCAATAGACCCGCATAGTACAAATCCATATTGTTAGAGGGTCAACTTCGTGGTTAGGGATTTATGTATATGGAGGGCCAACTGTAGTTATACGCAGATTTCTGACTGCACAGGGGTTCAGCACTCCTAATGCCCTAGTTGTTCAACGGCCAACTACACGGCTGCATGGTGTGATAGAATATCAGTTGTGGAGCCAGACAATCACCTAACAGCTCCGTGCGTGGCCTTCCACAGGTTGTATAAAATTCTCCAGATACCAGTGTTCTCGTCTGTAAAATCTGGGTGGATACTGCCCCCACATTACTTATAAGTGATTCCAGAAATTGCATGTGACACTCCCTGTGGGCTCTGCACTTTGGGCACCGATGTTAGTGGTTAGGGCCACTCCGACGGCTGGGTGCAGCGAGTGTGCCGTGGCTCTATTAACAAGAACTGCGAAGAGGGTGATCCGTGGTTGAACTTTATTGATGCAAAGTCGCCATACTGGAGAGATACAAAACTCCAGAAGAACCCCAGAATACAGCATCCCTCCATCATGCCTGTTAACGCCCTCTCTGCTGGCAGCTACAGCCATTTGTCTTTGGGGAAAGATGTTCTCCCAGACGAAAGGCCAGCCATTTGCTATTATGTGTTTGGTTCAACAGTTTTTTTTATACATCCACTTCTTTTCTCAGCAGCTTGAATTTTTGGTTCATGTACAAGATGGGTGTTTGCCGAGGAGGGTCCTAGAACAATGCCGGGCATGAGGCAAGTGGAAAAAAGTACCTCCTGGCATTGGGTTGAAGTTGCTCTCCCTGCGTCTTCAGCTGCTGCTCTGTTCACACGGCCTCCTGTGGCTGAAGGGTTGTGCCAAACACCGGAAGTGTTCTTATTTACCTTCTCAGGCTGAAATCGACCGGTTCCACATCAGACAGCCCTTCGAACCCAAGTCTTTTGAGTCCTATAGCAATTTCTTTCCCCTCTCGGTATAAATTAAATAGGCAAAAGGCTAAGCTCCCATATACAAGACACCACAAAGTGTAATTGCTCCAGCAGTATTGACACTGATTTCTCTTTCATACAGTCCAGAGATGGGCAGGCTGTCTAGCATGGGTCAGAGGCTGTGGTCCATGTAGACCTCCAGGAATCTAGGTTCCTTCTATCTTCTTGCTCCAACATCCCCAAGCCACCCTTCTCAATGGAGGCTTCTCAAGACAGAAATAAGCTTTAATGCTTTTAAACACCTGTTGTGGTAATAAGTTAACTTTTCTCCTGTGTATGTAGATTATAGATTTGTACATCCTTGCAATAATGGAGATAAGAGTTACTTAAATCATTTCTATAGGGCTTAACTCTTACAGGAACCACAGTTGGGAAAGGCTGCTAGAGTATGGTTCTTATTCCATAGTTGAAGCTAGACCCCAGCACCATAACTAAACATGCCAATCTACAGGAAGGGAGACAAAAGAAGTGGAAGAGGGGAGATTCTTTAGACAATATAACCCTGGGAGTTGCATGCATTACTTCTGCTCACACCTGATTGGCCAAAACATAATTTCATAGCCAATCTAGTTACAAACATGCTTCACAGCCATAAGCATAGCTAAAACTTTTGGAGATTCTATTATTAACATGAAGAAGGATGCAATAAACAGGGAGGTAGTTATCAGTCTCTGCCATATTTGACTACTATTCACTGCACAGTAAGTTTTATATGAGAGCAGGAATTGTGTCTCATTCACTTAGGACAAATAAATATATCTTTTAGCATAGCATCTAGTACATAGAAGACTCCGAATAGCTTTAATTGAATTTCATTTATTTATCTGACATTAAGATAATCCAGAGGAGTGTCTTAAATTATAATTTTGAAAAGGCCTGGTGCTAAAGACAGCAAGTCCTCAAATAACAGTGTTTCATTCAACATCCTTTTGTTAGGACTTTCATGACATGCCATAAGAACTTAAGTCTTGTCTGTATCAATTAGCCTATAGCAAAACTGGTTTCATTCTACAGGGTTTCGCCGCAGTTCCAAGAACCGATCAATGATGCTAAGTGAGGTTTTACTGTGCATACTGACTTGACATTTTCTTTCCTTTTTTGAGGGAGTGAGGGGAGGGTGGTAACCTTGATTTTTTTTTTTTCTGAGCTATATGTCTTTTTATTTGTTTTAGTTGTTGATTACTTTGGCTTTCCAAATCCTCAGAATCAATTTTTGTGCTCTCATAAGCCTGCAGAAGAAAACATCTCTCCTAAACTGAGACACCAACAGGATGATTAGGATGTGAAGATTATGTGGAATGAAGGAGCTGATGTTTGTAAAAAGCATTTAAAATGGTGCCTGGCACTTACTGAGTGCAATACAAGTGTCATAGATGGTGGAAGAAGATGTGTGTAGGTAGAAAGGTAGAAGGATGGATGGATGGATGGATGGATGGATGGAAGGAAGGAAGGAAGGAAGGAAGGAAGGAAGGAAAAGGGAGGGAGGCAAGGAGGGAGGGAGGGAGGAAAGAAATGCAATTGGAGACAAACTGAACGTGTCCCCTTATTTGTGAGTAGACTATGACATTCTCTACCAAAGACGGGAATAGTCACGGGCCCTCTGTGGCAGGAGACATCTCACCAGAGTCCTGAAGATTCATTTCTTTGCTTGGCTGAACTCAGGTGCACTTTGCCTACTACATGTGTTACAGTCACTAACTGCTTGCTGATCTCCTAGGGAACACTAAAACAACAAGCGGAAGTGGGTTATAGTGGGCGTTGGTCTAGCAGGCAGAGACAGGGCCTAACTAACTCAGAAGGAGGCTGGTACCATAGAAAGCAACTCTGGGATATCTCACGGAGTCCTCAGACCTAGTCTTTTGGGTCATTCTCCTGCATGCGAGGAACAACCTAGTGCACAGGACATAAATGTAGGAGCTGGGCATGTCCTGGGCATGTCAGGTGTGTCCACTCCCTGGTTTTGGTGTAGGTGTCTGTGACGGACACACAGTTTTGCCCACCATGCATTCCACTCTCCCCTTTTTTGTTAACAACATTTTGCTGCCCTTCTAGAGATGCTCTGCTCTCCCTTTCCGCATGAGTGAGGCACAGCTGCACTCATGTCCACCAGCCCCAGAACGACCACTCAGAGTATGTCATCTTCTTGGCCATGTGATTGGCTTTTGAATGGAGGTAGCTCAGACTCACCTAGAGTCTACCTGAAAATTTAACACAGACACTGAAAGTGATAGGGTGGACAGATGAAAGAGAATGGAAGTTGCCCTATTTAAAATATCTTTCCTAGCCCTCGAAAGGTCATATGTGGTGGGAAAAAGTGTAGTCGAACTACAGAAGGAGGCAGAGTGTGGTGCAGACAGCAGATGGAAAGTGCTGGTATCATTTAAACCCCCAGGTATCAGTTGTGCCTGAAGCTAGATTTGCCTCTTTCAGCTACATGCACCAATAAATTCATTTTTTTAAAATTTAAGCTTATATAACTTAAAGTTTCTCTTATTTGCTTCCCAAAAGAAGCCCTCATTTCCAGAGTGCCTAATGTGGTCCGGTTACCCAGACTGGCTCCTCCATCACCCATGGCTGAGATGCTGTGAAACCATAAACAACTCCTACATTTATGTCCCAGCGGTTCAGGAAATTGCCCCAGGCTCCACTTTGCACTTCCCAATCTGAACCCTCTTGCTCTGACTCCTTATCTCTGCTTCTGTCCAGTGGTCTGGTACCAGATTGCTTTGCATTGACACTTCATGCTACATTGAGCCTGGCCTCCTATTTCAGGTATTGCCCTGCATGTAGTTCCTCCAAAAATCTCAGCTGCACCCATTTAAGCCCATGGGCCAGTGTCCCCAACGTCTGCACCCATACCAGGACCAGTAGGCCAGACATCTCTCCATATGCAAGAACCACTGAGCTATTTTGTCTCCTCCTGTGGGCCCTGCTGCAGGTCTTTCCAGTCCCCGTAGTACATGTTGACATTCTTTTCATGTAGCTGTTCTTGGCTTTAATTTATGTTATTCAGGAAACTCAAAAGTCAAAACCTCCTCTGTGGCCCACCAGAATATTCAGACTATTTTCCCCAGATTTGGTAATAGAAAATTTTGATAAGAATAAGCTTTTATAAAAATGTTGGTCATTCAAATAAGGAAATCTTTAAAATGTACATTATGTAAGGCATTCTGGCTACATAAAAACGGATGGAAGGCTTTTAGCTTTATGGGAGGGTGTCCCTCCTACGGGCTCAATTGTGTCTCCTCAAAATTCACGTGTTGAAGTCCTAATCGTCAGTGCCTCGGAATGAGACTATATTTGGAGATAAAATCTTCAAAGAGGTGCTTAAGTTAAAACAAGGTAGTAGGACAGAGGAGAGATTGTTTACACAGAGGTGGGCTAATCAGAGAAGTGACTTTGTTAAGAACAATGAAGTAGGTGTCTCCCTGAAGAAGGAAATTACACTTATGGAAAGGGGAAAGCTAGAAGGATCCCTGTGGTGTTGGGTTAGAATTGGAGATGATGGTGTGAACACATAGATTTCAAGAGGACAGATAGCGGGTGGATGGACAGATTGACAGACAAATAAAGAAAAATGAAGTAAAAGTGTACGCACGTCTGTGTACCCCCCCTGCCTCTGTGCATGCAGAGGATCTGGGACCAGGGACTCTAAAATAGCAGGGAGCTTAGCGAACGCCTGAACTTTGGTTTCAAAACACCAGTCTCCACTCAAAGGCATCAGGGATCCTTGGAATAAGTGTCTGATTCCAGAGCTGGGCTAGGGAAAGTACAAGATGAATCTGAAACCTCTTTTTGTCCCAGAAAGTAAAAAAATGATCAAAGACATTAAGACATGTCACATCAAAAGGACCCAGAAGCCAGCTTGAAGGGACTCCCACTAGCCAAATATGGACCAATATGAGCATAAAAACAAATGTAGTGACAGGTTATAACCCATTTAATAAAATAGGAATTTCGGTGTCTATGCTGATAGGAATAAATAAATAAGTTGCTAGTGTAAGAACTAGTACAAGATATTTGCCTTGTCTTAAATTACGTCTTACAAAAGGAGAGATGCCTGGGTGGCAGGCACCATCACGGTCGATGGTCAATGCTAACTGGCATCGTCAGTAATGGGACAGATCTAAACCGTAAGCCACCTGGTGGGGTGCAACGACAAGAGTACAGCATCAGTTCTGCAGTATCTGTGCCAAAGGTGCACAGCCTAAATCCAACCAGGAAAACACAGCAGACAAGTCTAACTGGAGAGACATTCTACAAAATAACTAGACTCTAATCTCTACAAATGTCAAGGTCACAAAAGTCAAGGAAAAATTTAAAAATGTTCCATATCACAGGAGACACAGAAGATATGACACCAAAACTCAAAGCATATTATTCCAGATGAATATTTAGATATTCATCTAAAGGACGTTATTGGGCCATTGGAGAAACCGGAAGGGGTCTGGGGGCTAGGGGCAGTGATGTATCAGTGTGAATTTCCTGATGGTGGTTATATAAAAGAATGCATTTCTGCAGGAAATACACCCTCGGATGCCTGGATGTGATGGAGCATCATGTCAGCAGCTTACTCTCCCGTGCATCAGAAATGAAGAGCAAATTACTTGCACTGCAACTTTTCTATAAATTTGGGATCGTTTCAGAAAGAAAAAGGTCAGGGACGCAGGACAACTGCCCGGACTCTTCAACAAATCTGTGTCAGGAAAAAGGAACAGATTAAAACAAGCAGATGCAAACACGGTCCTGGATGAGATTCAGGTTTGGATAAACAGCCAGGAGGCACGTTTGGAGACACTGGGTAACGTAAATGTGGCTTATTACTGGATGAGATAAAATGTGTCAAATGGAAAAGTGGAAATCATTGACTGGAAAAGAAAAAAATAGCCGATAATAGTATAGTAGTATGTATCATGTGATCCCATTTTGTGCAAAAAGAGGAACACAAATAAAGTTCTACCCTTAGCACTAGTACTCACTGAGTGGCAAGAATATTGTTTTATTCTCTTATTTTTGCTTGTCTTTATTTTCTAATATAGAATGATGTAATACCCTGTTTCCATAGTATTAGGAAATGATTTTTTAAAAGATTTTTTCATTTATTTATTTTTAGAGAGAGGGGAAGGGAGGGGGAAAGAGAGGGAGAGAAATGTCAATATGTGGTCACCTCTTACATGCCCCCCACTGGGGGCCTGGCCTGCAACCCAGGCATGTGCCCTGACTGGGAATCGAACCAGCAACCCTTTGGTTTGCAAGCCCATGCTCAATCCACTGAGCCACTCCAGCCAGGGCAGAAGATGATTTTTAAAGTAAAATTTAAATCACAGGATTAGGGGAAAGGACTTACTGGGGTCAGTCTTCACAACCTTGGATAACACATTTGTTCCACCTGGGACACGCTGATGTCACAGAAGATATTTCGGCAAAGTCCCTGAACCTCCCCTTGCCTCTGACAAAGGTCGCTGACTCTACTGCATGTGTCTGAGGGGTGTGCACGGCTGTGTCAGTTCACTTTAACACCATATAGAAACATTTGTTACCTCACCTGTAAAATGAGGACTAATACCCTGCTTCAGGAGGTTACTGGGAGTATTAAATGACTGAATATATCTGTGAAGTGCTGATTAAATTATGCATAGATATCAAAAGCACCTCACTTACACAAATACAAAATTCGTGATCAACTCTGCTTTTTGTTTCATGAAGAAAATAAAGCAAACAGATAGAGCCTTCCAGTTCAGATTACCACGTGGCGTTTACTTTAATTCGTGTTGTACCTTCTGTACGCTAGACACTAATCTAAGTACTTTACAAATAATACATTTTTAATCATCATCATAACCCTGTTGGCAGGGTAATCCTATTACCTTCCCCATTTGCCGGTGAAGGAAGTGAGCCACGGAGACGTTAATGACCTTGTGTGAAGTTACACAGCCAGTAGGAGGCAGGGATGGGGTTAGAGCAGGCTCCAACGTCAACCCATGCAGTCGCTTGTACCACCACACACCCAAGAACAGGAGAGAACTCCGATTTATGTACCAATTGCTTTCCAAAAGTTCTCTTTGTAAGCTCATGTTTCAAGTTCCAATGCATTTCCCACCAAAACAATATTGCAAATTAGGTTTGGGTCCTAGGTTAACCTATGTTTAACTTACAACATCACCAGTTCAGAGCAACCATGGTCTCAAGGCCAATGCCCCTCTGGGCGGAGGTTAGTAAATAGGGTTCTATCTTCCAATCTGATTCTAATCAGTTCCTTGTGGTGGCACAGACACTGTTTGGAATAGAATTCTGCAGAATTCTACTGGAGCGGAAGGGCACACCATGCTGGAAGAATAGCCCCCAAACTGGGCATTTGTCATCTCTGTCCCAGACCCCTTCAAACCCTGACAAGTGAGCTGTAAACTAAGGCTTATGACCTTATCTCTGAAGGTCACAAGGTGTCACTTCTCCACCTTGAGCCCTGAGGAGCCTAGGGAGCAGGGAAAGGGGACAGGGCAATGTTTCTTAGAACAAAGAGGGAAGCGGAAACTGCTCTGCTCCGGGATTCTGTGAGAGCCTGGGAGGGTCTGGGGAAACCAGGGACGCCTCTGACGGAGTGACCACAGCTGCTCAGAATTACGGGGAACTTGAAAGTGGAGTCGTCCTGCATCAGAATGCTGGCCAAGCCCGTCCTCAAACTCGCAAACATCACCCCAGTGAACTGCAAGCCAGCAAGAATAGGGGAGGCAAAGTTTGGACATTGTCTACTCTTCGTGGAATGTCAAGAAGTTGTCAGAATGGTTAAAGGACTCGTTCCAGGTCACCCGGTGAGATTAGAATAGCAGCCATAAGCTATACACAAAAGCTATGTCGGAGAGAACGAAAATGAGTACATAACCCAGCCCAACGATCCCACAAACCAGCTTACGTGCAGGACGAGTAAAGTGAGGTTTGGGATGGGTGGGCCCTCGCTCGTTCTGCTGAGGTTCTAATGTCAGACAGACATTAGAACGCAAACCAGACTCTGCATGGGGTTTGCTGAGGACTTACTTCTCGAGATAAACTAGAAAAAAATACTCATCTAAAGCTAAAATTGAGCCCCACGCTCGGTTGCACTTGGGAGAGCACTGTAGCCCAGCAGGGCCCTGAAATGTCACGTCAGCTTTCGAAGGCATTTTACAGTTGCTGCAAGAGCACCGCTGGAACAGTGCCCAGTGGCTTTAGCAGCAGCCCAGTCCCTTAGACATAGATGACACTGCCAAGAGCAAAATAAAGAAGAGCCGTTGCCTAGCTGGGCATCTGGGTCCCGCAGCTGCCAAATCATATCCATTAACCATGCCAAAGTAATCCGCAGAGAAATTCCCAATGAGAGGCCCAGTGGCTCAGCTAGAAAATTGCCTGTGATCTAGGCGAGCCATGGGTTCCTGTTCTCCAGAGCCGGCTGAGATTGCCAGGCAACTGGAGGCAAGTCAGTAGAAAAATTTCAGTTCCTGCCTTCTTGTTCATAAAATGGGCACTCCACTTATGTGTGTGTGCGAGTGTGTGCGTATGTGAAAGAGGGAATGACAGAGTCAGAGACAAGTAAACGTAGAAGACCCTGAAAAGCAATGATAAGATGAATAGTAAAGTTTTTTTCCACATTGTCCAGAGGATAGGCTTAACATGATTAAATGAACTAAAAACAGGTGTGGATTAAAAAAAAGAAGAAGAAGATTGGCCATTTCCCGACCTCTTCTCCCAGTGTGACAGAAACCCCAGCTCGAAGGAAGAAAAGGCAGGCCTGCTCTGCGAGGGAGGAAAAAGAAAGCAAGGCCAGAGCTCAGGAAGACCGGCCAAGCCAGGCAGAAGCTCTGCTCTCCCACCTGCACAGCTAGCTGCCTTAGGCTTTGCTTCTTTTCAGATTGTTGCAAGAAAACAGATGGCTGCAGAAGCCTGAATTTTAAATTTATGAATGGAAATTTGAACAGATGTTAGCAATCAAGATGGCATATAAGAATTTTTTTCATACTATGTTTACAGCCCAGCCTCGTTCACATAAATGGGAAAGAGGTTCATAAAAAGGGTAGTTTTTGATCTCAGAACAGCATGGATCCAGCATGGTGATTATGTGGCACAATAACGGAAATATTGAAAGAACAAAGGAGGAAAGCACTAATAAGCTCCCTGTATAAATGCTAAATATTTATCTAAAAAATGATAAAATGTATCTGTAAGAAAACCATTAACCCATCAAAGTACTTTCTGTGTTTTAAGTAGGCAAAGTTCAAGTCCAGGGTTTTAACAAGTATCTGTGAACACCTACTTACTTGAATTCTGTTTAGACTTTTAAGATCATATAAATTGTTTGTTTTGTTTTGTTTGGCTGAAGGTTCCGGACATGTGAGTTCTTACTCCATTTCAGAGAGGAATTGAGTAAGAGGCTGGTGAGAACTCAGATGATGGGTGCACGCATCATCATCCAGTGCTGGGACCTGGGCTGGGTACTAACAGGGGGTAAGGAGTAGCAAAATGAAACACATCTGCTCTGTGTTCTCTACACACTTAGAACTGAAGGCAAAAGAAGGCCCATATGATGCAAAGCTGAGTAAAGGTATATGTTGAAGGCTATTGGAGTGAAGAGAAAGGAGTGAGGTTGATGGGGGCTGGATCAGGACAGCGATCCTGATATCCTAAGAAGAAGGGAAGAGTCGAGAACTTGTGGCCATCTGGGAGATGAGTATATTATAATGTACTGTCAATACGCCATTTATTATGTTTTCACCTGGGTTCTCCAGACCCGGTGGCCACTTGGGCTCTCCAGAATCTGATCACTTCTCACCACTTCATCCGCCATGACTGTCTCCCTCCCTGAATACTGCAGCAGCATCTCACCAGTCTTCCTGCGTGTTTCTGCTGACATCCACCGCCCGCAACCAACGTATTCTCAACACAACCCCTTTGAAGCAGTGGTTCCCCAAGTGGGCCCCCTGTACGAACAGCAGTAGCTGTCCCTAGGAAAGATATTGGAAATGCCACCTATAGAAACTCTGGAGGCGGGCTCCAGAAACCTGTGTTTTGAAAAGTTCTCCCAGTGATTCTGATACCTGCTAAGGTTTAATAAGGTCTTAAGAATGCTTAAGAATTTTAAGCATTGACCAGATAATGCCACTTTTTGGTTCAAAATCCTGCAACAGTCCTCCAAGGTCCTTACATTGGCTATGAGGACATACAGGTACCATCTGGCCCATGCATCCTTCACTTGCTGGCCACCACTCTTGCTCCTTGGCCACCCTCAGGGCCTTGGCACTTGCTATGTCTTCTGCCTGAAATGCTCCCCAGCTCCCAGAGCTCCTCCCCCACCCATCATGACTTAATCCCTCACCACCTTCAAGCCTCTGCTGACATCACCTTCTCATTGTTATATTACATATTTATTGTCTGTCTCTTCCCACTAGAACATAAGTTTGTTGAGAGCAGGGACTTCATTTCGTCAGTGCCTATATTCCCAAGGCCTGGAAGCATGCCTGGTACACAGTGAGTGCCTGGGAAACCTTCGATGGGGGAGTGGACAAATAACCGGTCCTGTGTCAATGTGCTTCCAGATGCTAAGTGCACCACCTCATTAAATGTGCATCATTGAATTCCCACAAGCCAATATAGGAGGTGTTACTACCTTTTTCTTGCATGTGAAAAAAATAAGCTAAACTGGGCGGGGGGGGGGGAGTGACATATTAAAAAAGAAAAGGACTGAAATGGGTCATCAGAAAAGATTTTTTATGATTCCCAAGTTCTGGGTCTGACATGGAGTCAAGTCCATCTACATTTTCTACCACCTTTGCTGCTTTCTCTTGCAATTGGCCTGGACAGAGGAGACCCTAGTTGACTCTGGCATTTACTGAGCAGACTATCATCAAAGAGGCAAGAGTCCCGCTTGCAGTGGCCCCGGACAAGGCTACAAATGGAAGAACTATTTTGTTTGCTATTTCCCATTAAGCACAGATAATAGAGTTATTTTCTGAATATTCAAGTAGTTCCTACTCCTCTACCCAATTACTTAAAAAAAAAAAAAAACAACAACAAAAACCCCAGTACATACTGTATGTTATTAGTGTCCTGGTAAAAATGGGTACTTTAACTTGTTTATCAATTGGCTCAAAAATGAGCTCTCTATGATACATTATGGAGATTTTTCCCCTTTGCAATTAAAGATTATTTCCCTGCTAAGTATCTGCTGAAATGAAACTCCAGTCCTATGACCAGAGCTGAAGAATGGATATGGTAATGGTTCATCTAAAAAAGACAGATGGTGCTGGAAGGCCAAGCCGGGCCTTCCTCCTTCTCCATCCACTTACCTCTCCAGATATTCTCCTCTAGTCTTGTGGCTTTTAATACCATATACATGCTGTTCACCTCTCTGTCATCAGTTGCAGTCCAGGAAGGAAAATGGAACACAGGAGGGCAATGCATAGAGGGGGTTTACTCCAGGGAATTAGTTACACGGGACGTGGGAAGAGCTGCAAGGGCAAACTGGGGAGGGCGAGATAACCCAGAGAATATCAACAGCAGCAAGCTGCTACCCTCCCTAAAGGAGAGAGACAAAGGGGGAAAGTGAGGTTTATGAGAGCTTAGGACAGTGGGAGCTGAGAACTTGGAGAACTGGTCCCTGGGAGTTCAAACCGTAGAGAAGATTCACTCATGCAAAGCAGGGAGACGGCAAAAGACTGGCTTCTCTCTTCCTGCTGACCTTTAGTCTTCCGCCAGTACCTTCTATTGGCCAAACTTTCCCAGAAGCCTTTGGCAAAGAAGCTTGGAAAATGTAGTTTGCACGGGTCATCCCTCTCCCCACTCTAACTTCTGTACTGAGCGGAGCAGGAAAAGAGAAGGGAGTAAGTCGGCGTACCCACAGTGGATGCTACGCCCAAATCAGTTATCTCCAGCTGAGACCTCTTCCCTGAGCTGAGCTGTCGATTCGTTCTGTTGTTCACCTGACACCTCCACTTGGGTGCCAGGTAGTCCTAACTAAATGCAGCCCAAACGGAACTCTTACCACCCAGCTCCCTCCCCGGTATTGCCCTTCTTGAATACGTGACTCACCCAGCTCAGCCAAAAACAGGGGGGTTATCTTTGCTTCTGTTCTTTCTTTACTCCCCACTCCTTCCAACCTTTTACCACCTCCCCAAACTGTTCCTCTCCAGTCTTCTCCATCCTTGCTATTACCATCTGAGGCCAAGCTGCCATCACTTCTCCCCGAGGTGACAGTCATGGCTTCCTAGGTGGCCATGCTACCCCACTGTGTCTCCTTATTATGCACTGTCCAGTGGCCGGTTCTTGAAGATCTGGAGGACAAGCGTCAGGAGTCAGGAGTTTATTCTAAGTGCTATAGGAGGCATTGAAGGGAGTAACATAAAATCAAACTGCAAATCTAAATCTATTGTAGAGGTTAGCCTAGCTTCCTTGAGGAGAATAAAGTGTAAGTGAACAAAAATATAAGGCAATGACACACCTCAGCCTTCCTATTCCACTTCTTGGACCACCGTCCTTGTTACTGTTCGTTCAACACACTAAGCTCCTTCCCAGTCTAGGGCTTCCCAGAGCCTGGAGTGTTTGTCCTGACTTCGTACCACTGGTTCCACACCATTCAGCCTTAACCTCTCAGAAATCTCTCCTGACCAGGCCGTAGTAATCATAGTTGTTCACAAATATCCCTTCTTCCTCTGATGGGAACAAAATAGGGTGGTGCTCCTCGGTAGCCTGGAAGTTAGGTGTGGCCACACGAATTGCTTTGGCCAATGAAATGTGGGTGGAAGTGACAGGTCACTGCTGGGTGGAAACCTTCAGAGCCACCAGGTGCTTCACTGCTACCTTCCCTCTCTACCTCAGTGATGGGCAGCGTTCCAGATAATGGCTGGTCCATGGCCTGAGGATGACAATTATCCAGAGAACTGCCACCCCATAGACATGGCACATGGGCAAGAAATAAACCTATGCTGTTTCAAGTGGCTAAGACTTTAAGATTGTTCCTGCAGCCTGCTCAGCCTATCTGGACGGATGCAATCTTTCAGTCGCTTACATTGGCCTGCATTACGCCCATCAGGGAAACTGCCACGGACTGATAATTCCCACTCGTTTTACTCATTGATTTAGTTTCCACTCTGCACCCCTCTTGAAACCCCATCAGAGCAGCATCGCTGTCTACCTAGTTCACCTCTGAACTTGGCAAAAACCATTTTGCCAAGGCTGCTGCAATTAATGAGCCTGTGCTCAGTACAACCAAAGCCCAGAGCTGAGGACCCAAAGCCTAAAGCTTCACTCGGTCATTGGTGTGTTAGAACCATTGCTTGGGTTATACCCTTCTAGCTGATTCTCAGGAAACCCAATTGCTCCCAAAGCGACCACAATTCCTTCATCAGAAAAAGCCCTGCTACAGACCATATGCAGTAGATCAACAAAAGGGATGAAATCTTAGAACGATACATCGTTAAGTGCAAAGTCAGCCAGAGTTAGCAGGGTGGGACACAATTCATGTGAACCCTGTTTTTGCCGCTAAATGGCAGACAGTTGCTCTACCCTTTTTAAAGTGTCCTATGCCAGCAAAATCTAATTCCCCAGAAATGGCCAAATCTCAAATTTCACTACAGTAATAAAATATTAGCACTGAAAAAGCCTTAGTGATTACTCAATTCATAATACTCCATTTATCATCTGGCATGATTACTTTTAATCAGAAACCTCTTGGGGTCTCATCACTGTCTGGAAAAGCTTAGCAGCTCCAGTTAAAGCTTCTGTTGCCTGAAGTCACTGCCTTTTTAAACCCAAGGTATTAAAAATGTATCTTTCTACCACCCCATTATACAAGATAATTATAATCAAGCTATAAAAAAGATCCTGCTCATAAATTTAGCCCTGCAATATTTTCAGGTTTCAATATTTTTGCTCCTAACAGAAGTTTTCCATAAGGTTTCAAAATGTCCAAGATAGTGAAGAAATAAGCTCATAAAAACTGTCGCGTTGTCGTTGCACCTATTCTTGCGGGAACCGTCACCATTGGTGGGACCTTTTATTTCTTTAGGGTGACCAGAGTAAGGTCATTGATTACCTTCTACTTATCTAGCTTAGTTTCCGAAACTCTACACAAAGATACTATACCCTCAATAAGCAAGTGCATTTCATCTACTTTGCAAAAAGATGTGCATTATAAATTCACTAAACAGTTAATCTGAAACTATCAACTTTTAACATTCATAGATGGCAATTTCTGCAAACTTGTCCAACCTAAATTCAACTGTGTTAACCACGTCCTAATCCTGAAGTTCAGGTACTATATTCACTGTGGTTGAAATTTTCAAAAAAAGTGAGCTCACCCCATTTCCCCCCATAGGCTAAAAACGGGTCAGTTTAAATATTGCAGGTCTCTCAAACACAAAGCCATATTCACACAAAGGAAATCATTTACATGTGGCTAAGGAAACAGGAAATTTTCACATTGGCTTTAATATTTATAGTCGACCAAAATTTTTCTGAACTCGGTAATCATAACTAACACTTTTTATAGCACTATTTATTGCATCTTAAAATTAAAAAATAATAAAAGTAGGCAGAAAACATACAGTTGAAGAAAACTGGATGTCAGTCCATACAATGATTTTTTTTTTTTTTTTTTTTTTTTACTTTCAGCATGACAGACTTTATTTTGGCACTTTAACAAATATTTTGCTTTACAGCAGTGACAAAATATTTGCCAGAATTTTTCTCTTCCTGGCATAGTTTCCAAGCAGTTGTTAGTCTACGAACTGAGTTTTACTATGCTTTGCACCGTTAGAGGTATGCTCACCAGATTCTTTACCTTAAAACTGAGGGATAACACGCAGCTTTAGAAGGTGCTATCACTTCCTTTTAATTGCTGCAACTCGAGAATTCGTTCTGTAAGTGATGGGGCAGGAATTTGAGAATTAAGGCCATTAAGAATTTAAGTAAACACTGTTCCAGGTGTTGCTTTACATTTTTGTAAAGAAATGAGTTTCGTGGCAATTCCAAGGAATGTTCTCTAAATGAAATATTCATATTTATTTAAAGCAAATTACATGTTGCAAAGGTTGATGTTTTTGCCATCTTCTTCCTACTTTGGAAGCTCACAGCGTAAAGCCAAATTAATGGTAACATAGAAAAAGGCAACGTTCAGTTAGAAAGCAGTGCCCAGGCAGGGGACCCCCCTCCATCTCCCCTCACGCATCACTGCCTGCTCACAGTTTCAACCTTCAGCGGTGAGGCCCTCCTTTTCGTACAGAGAGCCTCCCTGCCCTTCTCTCCTTCCCTATGGTGTGAATGATGGTATTCCATTTACTAGTTCTTCGGTTAAGCTTCAGGAGAGATTTGGAGCATAGTTTCAAAGGTAAATCAGTCTATAAAACTAAATCTCAGATACCGACGTCAGGAAAGCTCCGTTCAGTTCTTTGGCATTGATAGCCCTCAACATTGTGTGCAAAAGCAGGCATCTGTCTCAATACCGCCAATAGCTCTCCTGTAAGGGCTGCGAACACCACCATTCCCACCCTGGCCGTCTTCTAACGTCTACACCCCAATACACACAAGATGAGACATTCAGAATTCCTCTGGCCAGTTCGGAAGTGAAGCTGCACCAGCCTCTAAGGAGGAGCTCTTTGGTGGTGATGAACAGATGCTGTGGAACACTAAGAAATCAAACCCACGTCATCCTCGAGAGCGGACGGTCCATGGCAAAGGGGAGATGTACATTTAATCAAAATGTACAAAATTTATAACAGTGACATTGTCAATTATTAGGCCACATGATTTATTCAGTAGTTTTTATGTTCCCAAATTACAATTTATGTCTATGCGTAAGTCTACAAAAAAGTTACCATTAGAATTGTCTGTGCTTATAAAATACCAACTTTTTTTAACTGTTATATATACTCATTAACACCAGTCTGTGACGAGTTACATAGAATCATAGGCACTTCAAAGGCTTAAAAAGACGTTTACAACTTAAATGCATTTTTTAAGAACAAAAACTGATTTTTCCTTAAACCCCTACTCGTACCTTCAAACTGCAAGAAATTAACAAATACAGTGGCCAAAGGAATCTGCAGCAACTTGTCAAAATACTGTTAGCATCTTTGGGTTTGCTGAGGCTTGTCAGTAACTCACATCAAATCCTCCCCAAAGAGGATCTGATTAGATACGACTAAACAGTTTTCTGGTAATAATCCAATTTTACACATTAATTTGCTGTTGCAAATCTGCCTGAAGTTACAGGTAATGAAAAACAAAGCAAGTGTAAAATGGATAGTCCGACACTTAAAAATTTATACAAAGTGGAGGTTAAAGTTTACATATTTGAAAATCACATATACACTAAATTACCGTTATCTGAATTATCCAAAGACAAACTGCACCGTAACAGCTACAAAAGGCAGAGAGTTTTGTTTTCCAGGGACACGAGGAGAGAGCAGAGAGGAAGGGAACAACAGATAAATTAACAAACTAAGACCAACCTGGCTGGGTCGGTCGGAGACATGCGGACACAAATCAAACAGCTTTCCTCTTTGAACCACTGAATAAAAACAATCATTCCATATCTGTGCATAAAACTTTAAGTTGATTCCATGAATATTGAGAATTTTCATAACATAATATTTTGCCACTGCTATTCACAGAACACTGCAGATGTTAAGATGTGATTTTATGTTCTAAAGAAATACATGAAAAGTTTTAAATACAATGGGATTTTTATCATTAGAGTGCCAGAATGGCTCTTCAATGAAAAAAACAAAAAACAGAGATCTTCATTATTCTATGCAAAAGCTTTATTTTTAAAAGTTCAGTGATCTCATAAATAGAGACACTAAGTGGGAGTTTCACGCATAAAACTCCTTAGTAGGTGCCTTCTGGTAAGCCGCACTGGATGGTTTGCGCTCTCCAAGGTCATAGCTTCCTTCATCCTTCTTTCTCATGCGGTACACCAACAGCAGGATGAGGAAAATGGCGAAGAGGAAGCCTATCACTCCACCGGCAATGACAGCTGAAACACACCAAACGGGAGATTCCTCTTAGAAGAGATTCAGCGCTTGCAGAAATCGTTTTGTCACGCCTATGGTCAAAACTGTTTTACCACACTTTCATAAAAGGCTTAATTTGAAACCCCCCCAAAATGTAAAAACTGGATTCAACGAAGCAACCAGGCAATTGTGCAACTCTGACATTCCTCAGGAAGGTACACACCGTCTTTGGTTTGTATTAATAGCATCACCCAAAAGCCTCAATAAGAAAAATCTGGCTGTGAACTGAATGAATTCCATACTTTAAGATTCGTTAGTCTTTTCAGTTCTCACATTTCATAGTCTAATTTTCTAATTGCTTTTTTCAATGCAAACACAAAGCATGATATGATTTATTTAAATTTTATAAGAGTAAATAGGAAAAAAGTAAGCAATTTCCACCCCCCCAGACTTGGATGTGGGACTATCCTTTCCAGGATTAAGTGTTTTTAAATCTTGCAAATCTTCCCCTTTAACAACAAATGGTAATACTTTCACCAGATAAGTTAGTTAGAGAAACATCCTTAATGCCTTGAGTGTTGCTTACATCAATTGCCTTCACGTGAGGAACTTTTCCTTCTCCTATTTTGCAATGACTTGGAGCAAGACTGATTGATCGTCTCACATCATGCCATCCCCCATGCCCATCTGTTCTAGAACAAACTTAACTTTCCAATCCCCGCAATGGCTGGTCAAGGTCAAGGGTGAGGAAGTTGACAGAAAATAAAGACATTTGCCTCATTCTTACCTCTCATTCTGGAATGAGACCCCCAACCCCCCAACTGCTGTCAGTAGAAAGGTGACATTCAGCAGGCTTTGCCCACACCGCCGGATGTCACTCAGACAAACCGGGAGGCCCGTTTAAGGGCCCTGTCACCTGACCCCTCCCAGGGTGCTCACCTGCCAGGACTTCCGTTCTTTTAAACAGGTTGTCTGGGTGCTTCTCAGTATACACATTTGTATCCTCTTCAGCTGGGTCCACTTTTCTTCCTGAGTCATAGCGGTGAGCATCATCCTTATCTGTTTCTTCAGGTGACTGGTATGGAAAAGAGAAAGATTGTAAAGATTTTTCTTAATGTGTTTAAAAGATAATGAGTAGATGTCAAAGTTGCTTCTTCCCCCATAACAACAGGTTTAGGAAATAACTGAGATAATCACTTTGTGTAATGTTTTTACCAAATGGGTGAGTCCTATGGTAAAACCATGTAGTTCATGGTTTTAAATAACAGCCATCGCATGTGTAGTCAATCAAGATAGAGAGTGCGTTCGTAACAATCCCCAGGACGTGGTTAGGTTGTTTTAACTGACGTTTCATAAGATCTGTACTTTCTCCCCTCTCTTCCGACTTCAGGCCACCCCTCTCCCTGGCTGCTCCAACCCAGTGGCATCGTCTCAGTTCTCCTTAGTCCCTCGCCTTGTGACTCGGGCACTGGGACAGCTTCCTGTCAGGCATTCTCTGCAGCTGCTCTCTAAGGGTTCTTCCTGACCCCACTCTGTGGGGATAGCCCCGGGCTTACCCTATGGGTACAATCCTCTTTTACTTTTGCGTTCTTATGTGTTCGAGCTTCAGGGGACCTGGGTTCTGCAAGTAGCTCCTCTGTGACCCTAAGTCACACCACGTTTCTAGACCTCAGTGTTTTTCCGACCAGTGAAGAACACTCAGGCCCCTGGGTATTCCATAATTCTGTAAGTGTAAGTCTAAGATAATAACTCTCAAAACCTCATCTCTACTCAGCTTTGTTATCTACCCAGCAGCCTAGAGGACACTAACCCTTGGCTGCAGCACTGAATCAAAACAACCTTCTTTTCCAATTCAAACTATTCTTTTGGGCCTCCCCCAAAGTTACCATTTTTGCACATTCCGAACTGTATCAGTTTGCTGTGTCCCAGCCCTGCCAATTTGCCCCTCACCACTCTCTCCAACTTCATTCCTCGCTTGCATTCTCATTTCCGCAGCCTCGTTCAGGTCTAGAACACATTACATTAGTTCTTGCAACAACCTCCTAACTGCACACATTGGGTGGCTTCTAGTCTCCCCCCAGCTTAATGCCCAGGAGGAAACCTTGCACAGCCCTCTCTATTGCCACTTGCCAAAACCGATCTTAACACCTGCGCCTTGGCTCATGCATTTCTCCCAACTCCAATCCAAACCTTCCGCTTCTTTCACTGTCCATTTGCCCTTGACAGAGCCCTTCCTCATCTTTCGCCTCTCTAAAACTCCAGGACACTTTAGAGCCTACGACATCAACACATAAATCATCTGTTGGCTTTCTAATACTCAGCTCCATCACTGTCCATGTTGTATGAATGACCTACACTTACAATGAAACCTACAAAGTTAAAAAAAGAAACAAAAACAAAACAACAAGCCCTACCACTAGAAACTTTATTTCAGTCGGTTGGGGGTGGGAAAACTACTGGTGACTTTTATTATTGTTGTTTTTTATAAAGCTCTCCAGACATTTCTATGGCTTGAAAACTACTGGGTTAGACAATCTCAGTTCACATGAGTTTCTTATTCTCTGTGAGCCCGGAGTTCTTGTCGGTCATTACTACTGATAGAAAACACTGTCAGTTGCATTGGGCTATTATTGAAGACGATAATCCTTTTTAGTGCTAGTTCTCTTCCAAAAGACAGCCAACCATCTTCATTAGGACTCTGAGCTGGGGCCCAGGTAAGTGACTGACTGCTTTCTGAAGGCCAGGGTTCACCCAAAGTGGCAATCTGCTACTTCGGGCTAGACAGTTAAATAACCTTTAAAAGATCTCACGTTCTTGAGGTGCCTCATGGTCATGGGCATTTCTAGAAAGAACCATAAACTAGACCAGATGGACCCATTTGAACTTCAGAGTAGGTGAGGTCAGGGGGTCCCTGCCTTGGTGAACAGAGCACTAGGCTTCCAGTGAAGCTCAGATGTAGTCAAGTGAGATGAAGTGTCTTACTTTCCTAAACCACGAGAAACCTTCTAGCGACTGAAACCCCAACATGCTATAACTTACAAAAAGCAGAGGCTGTGGATAAATTATCATTCATAGCTGCACAAAATGCATCACAAATCTCACTGTTCTCTCACATCACTGTGGGAGAAGAAAACATGAAAAGGTCCTCCCCAGCCTTCGAGTACAAAAATAAAGCAGAAGAGGGAAGCTCCCAGGCAGTACCCGGCTTGAGTTTTCCCTTTCTTCTTGTGAAATCCCATCACTAACTCACTGCCTGTCAGAAGGACTGACAACTCAACAGATAAGAGAATGGATTGTCTGGGCTTTAACCTAGGAACCTCTTCACTGCTCATTAGCACTGCCCCTAGAGATTAGGGAAGGGAAGGAAAACTCAAATGGGTGGATCCTCAGGGGTGTGATGAGGGAGGGGAAGCAGGTAAGCAAGTTCTGGTGGTACATGAGGTAGACATAAGCAGCTACCAAGATATCAGAGGCTGAGTTTAACTGATCCACATCTTCTCTGTCCTACTGTCAAGAAAAATTACATAATGTCCCCTCAGGTTTTTTGAGTCCCTGGAATCATTTGCGAGAGCTAACACTTCAATTCCCCTGACTCAGCTTCCAATCCAGCAGCCAGGAAGCAGGGTGCATCTCAGGGGTATGAATGTGGGGGAGGAGGGCTCCACAGATTCAGGGCACTGTGAACTGAGAGGAATGGTCCATCAGAGCAGAGATTCCAGGTGCTCTGGAGAGGAAATGTATTCTTCAAATGCAGGGTTTCATTGTACGGAAGCAGGGGCTTCACGGAGAAGAATTCTTTCTATGGTACAGAATTAATCGGAAATACCCCAAGTCTTGCATATACGTGCTAAGTAAAAGTGCCAAAGGCAGCACAGATGATCAAATGAAGCCAATTAAAGACCTGTCACATCCACGTCTGCTTGTTTAAACGCCATGGAAATGTAAGAGAAGGAAAAGATTAAGAGCAATGTTCTGCTTGAACAATTAACTGTGTTCTTTTTATTTTTGTCACATAAATTTACAACAAACTAGAAAGAATATCTATAATGGTGACATGAATGCCTCTGCGAGACCCGTTCAAACGCAAGCTCTCCATTAGTGGCATCCTAGAGGCAATGTTTAATTTAGCTGTGCCTTGTAACTACAAAATAAAAATGTAATCACTATTACTAATATTTTTTCATTGTCAATATTATCAATTATCAGTACCTAGAATGGTATTGGACACATAATGAGTAGCCCTCAATAAATCCCCCATAAATGAATGAAATTGATTATTATTACATTGAACACAGATGATACCAGGAGTACAAATATATTAAGATGTTTAGACATCCTTAATTTCTGAGTTCATCTGCCAAATACCTATCTTCTTTCTACTAATCTGACACAATTACTTCCTTAAAGCCAATGTTTAAAAATTTAAATCAATGTTTAATCCATTGCTGTCAACTGACCAGAACTCTAAGTCAAATTAGATTTGGATTAAGATACTACTTTTTATCACTGAAAGCCAAAACTGAGTTTCTTACCTGAAGCTAGTGAGTCTGAACAGTCACTGACTTCTGCAGATTTAGTCACGGTAGGAGGTCCAAACAAAAACGTGGTAAAGCCAAATGCATGTTCAACATCCACCTGGAAGACTGTGCCACGCCCTCTGTGAGGTGGTCAGCCATCCTACCACCAACCGCACCTGTTACTTTGCACCTCTCACCTTCTCCCTTCTGTTTTCTTCATTCCTTCAACTTAATACATTTATGGAGCAGCCACCGTGCACGCACCGTGCTAGGCGAGGCTGCCTCAGTCAGTGCTCATGGAGCTTCCCCGTCTCTCCTATCACCTGACCTGTGAGGCTGATCAGCTAGCTACTGACCCTCCTCAGTCCCACAGGGAGCACTCAGTCTGGAGACGGGTGGCCTGGCTGCTCCACACCTGCAGACACAGCCTTCCAGTTGCGTTATTCACCATCCTCTTCACGGTCACAGGGAAGATGGCGGGTGGGGGAGGGGAAAAGGGGGGGAAAGGCAAAGGCTCTCTGGTAAGGGTCGGAAATGACAGGGCAGGAAGCCCACCTGTGATCCGGCCAGCAGAGGGGCGCCTCTGACTCCAGAGAAGGCCTATCACTACCTGCCTGGCACAGCCGCTAAAGCTGGGCACCAACAGGTGGGCGAGCTCCAAAAGGGGCCACTGCGTTGCGTGGGCAGCATGCCGCCCTGGACCGTGCACAAAGTCTACTACCGCAGGCATTACGCACGCTTATTTAGTGAACCGGCTCGATCTCAGCCGCTCCGGCCAAGTTCCGTCAGGGCTCGCAGAATGGTTACCAGGTCTCAGAAGCCATGTAGCCTGCCCTCACCTTTAATCTCCTCAATGACCCCTGAGAAATACGCTCAGACAAGCTCAGAAATTTGCCCAGATCCAGGATTTGAAACTTGGGCCTTCTTCAAACTTTAATATGCATTTTCCAGCTTAAAAAGCTCACCTAGTCGTGGGGGGGCCAGTTAATTGCAATGCAACATTAATAAGGCCAAAATCACAAGTCTCACAGTTTTCATTAGCTAGTACCTTTGCTCTGTCCTTATTTCTTAACAAGTCAGCTCTCAAAATGAACACCACACAGAGATGCACTCAGATTCATCAGCATCACTGAAAGAGATCAAAGCTTGCGTAACACTCACGATGGGCTGGTGGAGACTTTGAGAAGTTCATTGCAACTAGTATCTGGAGTCTCCTTATTCTGTAACCTGTTTCAACATAGGTAAAGTCCACACTGGTTTTAACTCGGAACAGATTCTTTGAGAAATGAAAATAAATTTTCTTGTCTTGAGCCAAATAAAAAACCAAAAGGGTTTTGTTTCTCAATTTGGCTGCGAGTTCCTTAAAAAGGACCACCCTTTAAACATACTCGTATCTAAGCCAGGCCTCAGGAATACAAGTACAGAGAATAAGCTATCAAGCCATGGAGAGACACAGGGGAACCTTAAATGCCTATTACTAAGTGAAAGAAGCCAACCTGAGAGGGCTGCGTACCGCAGGATCCCAGCTACGCAATGTTCAGGGAAAGGCAAAACTATGGAGACAGTGAAAGGATCAGTGGTTGCCGGACTGTAGTCGGGGAGAACAGGCAGAGCACAGAGGACTTTTAGGGTAATACAATGGTTCTGTATGATCCTATAATGGCGGATACATGCCATTATTCATTTGTCAGAACCCAAAGAATGTAAACTATGGGCTGCGGATATTAATGACATGCGGATGTAGGTTCCTTGATTATAACGAATGTACGTGCTGGTGGAGGCTGTACGTACGTGGGGCCAGGTGGTAAAAGAAACTCTGTATTTCCCACTCAATTCTGCTGTAACCTAAACTTGCTCTCGAAACAGTCTACTTAATCCACAAAAGGAGCAGTCGGTGAGCAAAAGTCCAAACAATCATAAAGAGTAAGTAAAAGCCATTTATGATAACGTAACAGAAATACCACTGTCCTTACACATTTTTAAATGGGGCCTCTTAAAAGGACTATTCCATATAATTACATTTACAGTGACACGATAATGCAGCGCAAGACAAAACACACCTTTGTCTGAGTAAGCATCTTGTTCTGCGTCTTCAGCGTGGAGGTTTCCACTTTGGGAGCAGCACTAGTGAACAAGATCTTTGGAAGTGGCCGAGATGTGGTCAGCTCAGGACTCTCCATGTCCTCATCAGCTCCTGGAGAGGGCGGCAAAGGTGAGCTGAGCACATGAATCAAGATGCAGATTTCCACATAAACAGACAATACTGTCTGTCGTCGACACTGACAGAGCCATGTTCTTTCAAAATACCTGCTCACCAAGAATTCAGCAGTCTTTGCCCTGACTGCTGTGTCTCAGCGGGTTGGGTGCTACTCCGAGGACCAGATTCCAGGTCAGGGCATATGCCGGGGTTGCCAGCCAGGCCCTTCCTTGGGAACATGTGAGAGGCAACCAATCCATGTTTATCATGCACATCAATGTTTCTCTCCCTCTCTTCCTCCCTCCCTCCCCCTCTCTCTAAAAATAAATAAATAAAACCTTTAAAGTGGAGAATTTTTCCCTTAAAAATAATTCAGCAGTCTTCACTGTGATGAACGAGTGATTTAAAAGTGGATCTGCGAGTATCCTGGCAATTTCAAAAAAATACTATTCCTATGAACATTCTCAAGTAGCCCTTCTTTCATTTGCAATGTTCAATCTTTCCTGATCTGTGAGAGCTCTTCCCTTCTACATGCTACTTTTTCTGTTTCAAAACAGAACAAAACAATAACTGGAAAAGGAGAACAGTCCCACGGTGACCCCTTATCCGAGGGAGCTGCCCTCGGTCCCCTCCATACGGCCAGGCTTTTCAAGGGGCACTGTAGCTCCTTCATTCCTTTCCTCACCATCTGCTCCATTCTCTCTAGTCAAAGTGTCCCTGTCACCACACTGTTGGTCCAACTTTGTTAAGGTCGCCAATGTCCTCCATGTTTCTAGATCCAATGGCATTTTCTAGAGTGGGTGTCATCTAATTGAACCTCCTAGCGCCCCTGGTCACTTGCCGGCCACCATTTCCTTCTTGGAACATGATCTCCAGGCCTCCGTGACTGTGACTTCCCGGCGTTCCCCGCCCCTCTGGGCTATCTGTCGCTGTGGCAGGTTCATTCTTCCGACCTGGACACAAATGTCAAGTCTTCCTTAAAATTCAGCACCAACCGCCAAGTGTCATCAGCACTAGTTTTTCCTTTTCTTTCGTTTTTTTTTTACATTTGAGCATTTCCGACATTCAGGGAAGTACAGCATTCTCTTTAAGTTCACCATTTGTCAAATTCGTAAAATCTCAAACAAACTCAAACTCTGTAATTCAAACCAACGTGCTTGTTCAGACAGAAACACATGGCAAATACCCCAAATTCCTCACAGAAGCAGGTTAACGTTATAGGCGGTTGAGAAACTCAGAGATCAGGTGTTGGGAATGGTACAATGGCTATGACTATGGTTCACTTTTTAAACATTTTACTATATCAACTGTTTACTTTCAGCACGTACACGCACTAGAGAGAGAAGAAATGGCAGGGTGTACTGGCATGAATGTGGGATTTGGCACGAAACAAACACACCAACAAACTTGGTACTGGTCCCGGCTTTTATTAGCTCTGTGACCTTGGGCAATTAATACTTGACCATGACAGTTTCTTCATCTGTAAGTAGGAAAAGCCACAGCTAATTCCCAGAGGTTCAAATGTGATAGCTAGTTGAAAGCATTTTGTACACATAAAACGGCACGTAAATGTGTTATTAGTAATGAGAGCTCCAGAAATGCATTGCTCTTTTGTATTAGCTTACCTGGTTTTCCACCAAGGTTTTACACAAAACATGCTTGATCTGCTCCTCTTACAATGAATCATTTTCTCACAAAAATATTTTCAAGGAGAAATAAAAAATTTTAAGGGCTTTCAAGACTCCCATGGTTCACAATAGCTACGACTATGAATCACCAAAGTAGGAGTGCGGGGAATCTGTGGTGAGGGAGAAGCGGTTTTGTAAAGTAGAACATTCCCTCAGGCTAGCGTTTAGGAAGTTAGAGGCAGATGTCTGATCTGCCTGAGGCGGCTCTTCTACAGGCTTTATCATCTTTATCAGAAAGAGTCACCCTCTGGCGCAAAGCAGAAACCTGGCAGCCTCCTGGACCACCTCTCCCTCAACCCTGACCTTCAGCTCTCACTGTTCTCTCTGCCTGAGACGTCCTAGCCAGAGCCCAGATGTCCCCACCTGGAGCCCAGATGTCCCCACCTGGGACAGGCCTGCTTATGCTGTCCTGCCCAGAAGCAACATCACCATCTCCCCACCCCCCACTCCATTGTGAAACCGTTTCTCCAAGTTCTCCCTGTCACTGAGTCTCTTCTTAAATTTTTAAAAATTTCTACTTAAAAAAAGGACACATATTAAAAAAATGCATTTTCACCGATGAAAGTTGGAAACATGGAAGTACAGAAAGGCATAAATAAAATTATTCCACCACCAGCGAAGCATTGCTACATTTTATTTATTGACATATTCCTAGAATGGTATCTATTCTCCTATGTGGCAAGTGACGCACAACTACTTGCTGAATAAATACATGAAAAAATATCCTCTGTATCTTCTCATCTTCCAATGAGCTTTTCATTTCTGACACCACATTTCCAGTCTCCAAGGACCCTTTCCAGCTCTTAGAATGCTCCTTTTTAATTCCTCTTCTTGTTTCACCATTAAAGCATCCTCCTATCTCTCCAAATGTAACACATTTGTAAGTTCTCTTCTCGTTGCGAGTTTCTGTCCTGTCCCAATTTTGGAGTGTGGGGAGGTCTCTAGCTTTCACATTACACATTTTTCCATAAACGTCCGGGCAGCCCTGGTTTGTCTTTTCGCATCTAAGAGGGAAACACTGAAACGCTGACCGAAATTCTGGGCACGCAGTAGCGGTCCGTGAGACTGTGGGCATCGTGAGTCAAGACGGACCTGTGTGTTTTGTCGGAGAGCTCCCAGCGCAAGTATCGTATCGTGGAGCTGTTTCCTCTGAGTTGATCCACTTCCCCGGAGAGCGTAAAGGCCAGACTGTCAGTGTTCCAGAACGACAGGGAGGAGACACCTGGGGATAGCTCAGCATTTCATAACTCTTAGCCCAAGGCCTTGCTCTCTCGGTTTTGGGTATTGTACCCCAGTCCCACCTGGGCCTGGTACACTCGCAGTCCGAAGACCCTCTGTTCTATCCTCTCCCAGTAATAAAGCTCCAGTTTTCTTCTGAGGTTGGGCGCATGAGTCCCTTTGCTGCATCGTGGTGGGAAGGAATCAGGGAATCTGCTGGCTGCTGCTGCTTTTTTAAAAACCGTCAACATTTATTTAGTGTTTACTATGTGCTAGGCATTGGTCTAAACACTTTGCCTACATTAACTATGTAGCCCAATGCGGTGGGTACTACTGTTCCCCACATTTCACATGTGAGGAAGCTGAGCGCAGAGCGTTTACCTATCGGACAATTCACCAAGGACACAGCTGCTGTGCGGCGGGACGGGGGTGGTCACCCAGGCTCCTCTCTGGCTCTGGAGTCGTCGTTGCTTCTGACTACTACTCCACAGTTCACACTCGTCACAGTGCTCCTTGGACGGCTTGCCTCTTCAACAGAATTTCCATCAGTTACCCTACATTTAGTACAACTTCCACCCCATCTAGCGCCACCCATTCCCCGGACCCAAGGGGATCTGCCGTGTTCAGTGGGTTGCTTCTTGGCGCCCTGCCCCACCCCCACTGCCGGCTGACCCAGCTTTCTCCTACCTGCCAAGTCCATCACTTCCAGCCCATCTGATTCCCAGCTTTCAGAATGCTGGCTTTCATTTCTTCTTCTGTTTTGTTTGGCCATGTGAACTTAGGCCCAATTCCTTTACGTCACTTTAGTTGAGTGTTGAAAGGTATGTGCGTGTTCAATCTGCCATCTTTAACCAGAGCTCTGCCTTTAACCCTTAAATGTTTGATGCCCAGCACTTTGCTACATTATGTCACCGACGACACGGTGTTGTAATTTTTTTTCCTCATTTCTACATTTCTTCCATCAGGCTCTTGGTTCCTTGAGGACAGCAGCCAAGTCTTTCTCATCCCTGTGTCCCAGGGACATGGTACAGTGTGCGGCACATAGCAACTGTCCAGGAAATGTTAAGTGAGCAGGTGAAGTTTTCAAACTCACTAATGCCCATCTTAAATCTGCCCCTGGAACGTAGCCTCTGGGACTTGGGCCATTTTCCTCCTGCCCATTTGCTTTCCCACAGAATAGCTTGATAGGAATGAAAACAGAGATAACACTGGCCCAAAGCAGGGGTACCCCAGTTTCCAGCTGGGGCTGGCCATCAGCTAGCAGGGTGTCCTGATTCCGGAGTGGGGTTCTGTGACACAAGGAGGCAGCCCAGCAAAGGAGTGAAAGAGAACACGCTCTCGAGCCCAACTCCCTGGTCCGTGTCCCAGCTCCACGACGTTCTAACAGCGTGACCTGAGGCAAGCGACTTAATCTCAGTGACAGAGTGACAGGGGTGCGTGCTTCGGGTGTTCTCTTGGGAAAAATGGAGACAGTAACAGAAATGTCCTTATGGTGATGTTAGAAGGGTAGGAACAATGTCTGACCACAGTATATGATCTACAAATTTTACTCACAACTTCTCATTTTTAAGTTGAGGAATAACATCCTTGCAGCAGTGCAAAGGGCCTTCCAGAGTCTGGATGATGAACTGCTTTGCAGCCGTCATCTGCCCCAGGCTGGGGTCAAGGCGGGAGCAACAGCAGCCCACACGGAAGCCTCAGCTCCATCTATCCGGAGTGGGTTTGGGATTCCACATGACGCACTCAAAGCCCCTCTCACGCCGATGGAGAGAGGCAGGCTCAGCACTGGAGTAGGGCTGTGTATCTGCTCTCTAATATGAAACTTAAGGACAACCTTGGCAGAAATCGGCCAAATGGCATGGGCAGCAGCTACAGATCTCTAACAACTCTTAGATTCTAAGATCTGTGAAACAGGGACAGACAGGTTCCCATATTTATTATTTCCTGGGACATTTTGAAGAGGACAATTACAAAGCACTTTTGAGGTGCTAAGGGAAAAAAAGGAGGTGCCATGAGTGAAATATATTAATAGAATTGTGGGCTGTGGAGAAACACTCTTTTCACACTCAATCTGTGTGTGCAATATATACCACTCTCCCAAGAATAACTGGGGCTATTTTTACATTAGGATTGCACTGTAAGCTCATTGTTACTGGGTCAGCCACCACCTCTCATGTCTTACTCAGACTTGGCATTTTCTAACTTAAAGCACTCACTCTTATACAGCTAGATCTCTACCAGAGATACAGTTGATTTTAATTTGTTCTGGGTCATTCTGAAGCCCAGGCCAACCCGATCATCAGACATCTATGTCCAGCATAAGTTTTACTATGTGTTGAATTTACAATGAAAGCCTAAAGCGAGAAAAGTCCTGGATAACACTTCCCTAGCATGCTGCTGGCCACAAGTTCCTGACTTGATCGTTACTTAAATATATGCACAGACTCTTTCTCAGCTTCTTAGGGGCCGTTCCCGGCACGGGGGAAACATTTACTAGGTATGGGAGACTGCAAAAATGGCCAGGGTCACTTATTTCCCCTTGTCTCCACATCCTCTGCCATGTGACTTGGTAGCCCCTTCATTACAAGGTGGAGTAATGAAAGGAAAGCAAGCCCTGTGACTTGCTTTGACTGATACAATGGGGCGGTCGGTGATGCTGTGCCAGTTCTAAGCTCAGGCTCTAAGGGGCTTTGCACCCTTCTGCTCCCTTGGGATCTCTGCCTCCAGCCTGGGAACAAATGGCTGGCCTGCTAGAGCACAAGAGACCATGCGGACCCGAGCCAAGTCTACCCAGCTGCTCCAGAGATATGTCAGAGTCCAGCCAAGGTCAGCAAAGCTGCATGCCCAACCCACAGCTGACCACTGACATGTGCGGGAGCCCATTTAGCCCAGCCTAAGACACCGACCCATAGAATGATGAGCTGAATAAATGACTGTTGTCTTCAGCAGCTACATTTTGGGGTGGTTTGTTATACAGCATTACTGAAGCAACAGATAGCTGATATGCCAAGGAGATGAGGCTATCCCTCTGCCATCATTTCTACCTGGCGGCAACATTTTGCCTCCTACTTCTGAGCAATACACTAGGAGTAAGAAAGTATAATGCTCCTTGGTTTCATCCATAATCTTCAATATGGGGTTGGCAGTTTGAGGGATTTACTTAAGGGTGGTTTTCATGATGTCACTATAAAAGGCTTAACAAAAAAAATTAAAAGCTGATATCGACAGAACACTGACTATGTGCCAAGCAGCAACCTCTAAGAGCCACGGATGCATCAACCCCTTTAATCCTCAAAACAAGCCTGTGTGGAAGTGGCCATCTGTTCTATAAATGAGGAAACTGAGGTTCAGCCAAGTTAAACACTCTCCCACAATCTCATAGCTGAGGTGACTGAGAGCCAGAATTCACGCCCAGGCACCTGGACTCCAAAGAGCATGCTCTGGACCACTGTGCACCTGCCCGTCTCCCTGAAGTGAGCTCCAGGACACTGTGCCTGTGCGTCTCCACGCATGCGCAGGCACGGAGCATGGCGGCGAGAGCGGCAGTGGCCAGCCTTACCCGAGCCCGATGCAGAAGCATAGTCATCGTCATCAATAGGATACACTCCTGAAGCGTCTTCAATGGAGCTGTTGTCAAGGTACATGTCTTTATCAGACGTCAGCTCTGCCCTCTGAGGAAGGAGAGAGAAGAGATTCAGAATGGGGAGAAATGAACAAATGCGCTTAATTATCTTACTCTTCAGGTTCACGCTGCGGTGAGCAGCCTGCCCTCTCCTCCATTACTCTGAGCCCCCATTTCTGTCCCTGTCCTTCCTCAGGACTCCCTGACAACATGCATGAAGGGCTGAGCATGGACAAATGTCCCCCCGGGAAGCCCACGCGGCCTACTCCAATGGAATGAAGATGGCATAGAGACCTTAGCACCCATCAAGTGCGTATTTTGCTACATTCCACTAAACCCAAGTTTCAGTGGTCCCAGTGCCAGTTTTAAGCCATCTTAGATGTTCACTTTGCCACAGAGTCACTGTTAAGCTCTCTTACTGGAAAGCTACAAAACACTGAAATCACGTGAGATGTTCTTGGGGATGTACACAAAGGTAGTGTGGTACTTAAACTAAATCAAGGCCACCAAGTGTTTCCAGGCCTGGCCATGGTCAGGGCCAAGAGCTCCCTGGTCGCCTGGGCAGTCCAGAGCTTTCTGCCACAGCCCAGATGTGGGCAGATGCCACGCAGGGCACCCTACAAGGAGCAGCGCCAGTGAGGCTCAATGACAAGGACGAAAGCCCACTGTGAGCCCACTGCAAGGGCTCATTGGCTTGGCAGAGCCTTAATGACAAGTGCAAATAAACCCACAAAAGTCCATTCTTTTTATATCGCTGGCACTTGGTAACAGCAAACCACCCGCTGAACATGGAGAGGGATCACTCCCTAAGTATACCAGTTCCACAGCTTCTTAGCTCTTCAGTAAGAGTGTTAATATTAAAATCCAACCTAATCCTGCTAAAAAGGTACCATGCATGAACTGAAGGCAGAGTAGGCATATATTCTTTCAAATGGTCTTAGTAAATTGGTTATTTTACCACCAATAGCTCATAAAAGCCCAGAAACAAATAAAGCCGAATCATGGCTTCTAGACAACATGAGTGTTTGGAAACAGGCAACGCCATTATTGTCCTATTTTTAAAATTCAAATTGAATGTTTGTTCCTAATGGGGATTATAAAAAATGTTTCCCTTACTACATTGGCTTTCATCAGATTTCCTCTTAAAATAAAACTTTCTGTTCTGTGACCGGAGCCTTCCTAGGAGGACAGACGGGTCCGGCCCTCCACAACACTACCACTTTATTCTCTCAAGTTTCAGCTGCTGGCTGCAGATGCTGAAGTATTTTAAACCTGAGCCCACATTTCCCACCAGGCTTCAGGGCCAGCTGACAGGGAAGTATGGGAACCCATTTCATTTGCACCGCCGCCACCCCGGCACATTCTGAGAACTGAAACCTTCGGGATTGGCTTTCCAGCGGGCTGGCCCGCAGGCACCGAACGGCCACCCTGAGCCAACAGTACGCTGGGATTTTTCTGCTAGAGTGGGCAGAGCTTAACTCTGCGATGAGGCCATCCCGCATGAGACCGTTTCCAAGGCTGTCACCATTCCAGGCTGCAGTTCCCAGAGCTTGGGAACCAGCTCAAGAGCCCCGCATTCCACAGCTTGCTGTCAACTTAGATGACCCCCGTTCCACTCACAGCTCCTTGGAGGGCAGAGACTGTACCTCGGTTCATCATCAACCTCCCCCCACTTCCCACAGTCTCAGTGCCTGGCAGATGGGAGACGCTCAGTTTACGCTGCTTGGGCTACGTGGGCTCCCACCTGAAAGCAATTCTCAGTCCTGCTTGCGGTAACCTTTGTCCTGTGCCACGCATCGGCAGGGCCTTCTCATTCTTTCTAAAATCCTGTCTACTCCTAAACACCCTCTGACTTCTCCAGGCCTCACATGTTCCCTACTTGTAAACTACTGTTTTGGATTTTGTAGCATATGGACAATTTAAGGCATAAACTGTCAGTTACTTTTAATTGTCACAGATGTATTTCTCTTGCCCCGCAGCTCAGTGCGACTCACTGAAGGCAGGTCTTCCATGGCCTGTGTATGCTCCCTGCCCCTCTCAAAGTGCATGGATACTTAATAAATATTTGTCCACGGAGATTACCTAAAACAAATTAGCCTCTGTCTCAGGTCCCCGAGTTAACGCATGTCGCAAGACCCACCATGATTCCTATCATTAAAATCCCTCACATCTAAGCCTGGGGGATCATCTGCCCCCCACACATTGTACTGTATCCAATTAAGTAACCTAAGAGTTGGAAAAGTAAGTGCAAGTCCATTTACATGTTAGCAATTCATTGCGTAACTTTCATTTTTCCTCTTGACTCCGTCAAAGAAGTTTGAGGTGGCATGGGCATCACTAAAATATTTAATCCCTGTGTATAAATTACATTTCTGTTCATTAGGTGACCCAGTTGTCCAGACTGACGCATCTGTCAAACTAACAGGCAGATGGGCAGAAACATCTCCTGGAGACCCTGGTCGCCTCCCAGTTCTCAGAGTTCAGGCACACGGAGTAGCCTGACAAGCAACGGACTTCCCCGGGACCGTGGGCTCCTTATGAGGAGCTGTCAGGCATGAATTACTACAAGAGCTGGGGTGGAGGTCAGGGCGTGTCCAGAGAGGCTGACTTGCCCTTGGCTACTTGGGGTTTGCGCGACTCCCGGGTGGTCTGGGGACCGGCAATGTGCTTAATGTGCTTAACTGCAGCTGAAAGTATCTGCTCCTCCATCACCCGGTGGGGTGCAAATCATCCAACTCATGGTCATCTCCGGCTCCAACATCAGGGCATCACGTGCGCAGGAGGAATCCCCCAAATCCCTCCGCAGAGTCCAACTTAATGATAAGTAGGCAGGCCCTTTTCACTTTGTAGCAGATATGCTCAAAGAATACCTCCAGTGTTTCTCCTTTAAACAAAAAGTACCTTTCCAAACATGACACATTTCTTTTTGTGAAGACTCACACTGGGCTGAAAGGATTTTCGCCGTTAATGTGCCTGGAGAAGGAAGTGAATTATGCAGCAACATTTCCTTGAGACAAGAAGATGTGCATCTCTCGAAAGCCATCAAAAGGAGTAACTGAAGACAACTGCTTGTACACCTAGCCAGCTGCCTGCCTCCTGAAGCAGGACACCTCACGGCACACTCCACACATTCTCTTGCTGGATGAGAGAGAACCACCTGACTACAGTCACCAGGAGACAGGTGCAGAGGCATGTCCCCGAGTGCAGAGAAGCCGCCCGCCTGGAGGACTTCTTGACTAGGCTGTTTAATTTGGGACTGACCGTTTCTGTGGGGCAGTGTCAGTACTGTTAGCTAATAGGGCTTGGAGTATAAGCTGGAAGAAAAGCAAAGCTGGGCTTGCGGACCTTTCCCCCTTGGCTGATGGAAGATGTGCACACAGGAGAGCAAAGGGAAGTTGTGCAAAGCAACTGGGTATGGTGAGGGGGCGGGGCCTGCAGACCGAGAGGGGCCACATTCAGCCATGGAAACTGAAGCACTAAGACAAGGCAGTTCTTCCCAGAGGAGGATGACTTCTGACTCAGTTTGTATCCCCACAGTGCTTAGGAGAAACGCAAGGGACGTATTTGTCTCCTAACCCCACCCCTCCTGTCCTAGCCCCCAAACTGTAGCAACTTCACCACCTCAGGCCCGGACCATGACTCAGAGCCCCCTGCTTAGTCACGTGCTCAAGTCTTCGTCCTTAAATCCATTCTCTGCAGAGGGACCATTCCTAAACATGACCACACCCCCCCGCTAGAACCCCTTTCTTGGCTCCCTATCATCTACAGGATAAAATAAAAATGCCGTAGTCTTGGAAGTTCTTTTACCATGTGGCCTCACCTGCAGTTCCAGGGCCAGCTGGTGCCACTTCTACCCAAACCTCTGGCTCTATGGCCAAAACTCCACTGCAACCTGGTGGTACCAGTTTCCTTTATATGAGACCCCGAGGAGGAAATATACCACTTTAAGGATGAAAGATGAGGACAGCAATGGTGATCTGGGTCCTGCATACTTGAGGACGATGAAAGCTAGTATTTTGCGAAAATGATTCAGCCCAAATGCATATGGTGTTTGTAATAAATAGGAAGAGAAATGTTAATTCTATGTATAAAAGACCATTAAGTGCACCAATCTCGGTTTTAGTGAGAAATGTCACAAACCTGTCCATTTTCTCAGCAGAGAAAAGTTGCGGGACAGCAACGGAACAGATCTAATCGTTGGGTTTTTCTCATGTAGGTAAGATCTGTATCGAACAGCTCCCATGCTTCAACCTGCAGGTGTGGAAATCTCTTATTCTGAAATCTGAGACCCTCCTTGAAAGAAACACTGCTTTATCTACTAAATGCACGCCCTCTAAATGCCTCAAACTAGTGCGACCCAGAAGGTAATGTAAAGCTCAAAGCAGTAGGTGTTAAATTCACTTCATGGTTTAAACTCAGGTGAGTAACAAAATCAGAAAGTAGAAAACCTAACTACTTATGAACACCATCCACCCCAGGACCCAACCTTCAGGAAACTAGTCTTTGCACATAACAGCAAAACACACTGCCTGCTGTTACGTTCCGTATCACATCATAGAAAACAACACTCAGATGACGCCTCTTTGTTTCAGGCTAAAGGCACAACCAGTCCTGATTTAAATTCACATGTGTACTCACTTTTATGGTGATTACAAAGTGTCAAACTGGCTGTAATTTCAGCTTATCTTTCCAGAGGCGACTAAATCAACTACTTTATTGCTAACTAACACGCGCATTAAATGAAACCATTTCTCCCGCACACTCACTCAGAAATGATATACTTGCCCATAAGATGAATGTCCCGGTTCTGGCCTCTGTATAGCTCAAAGGAACATATAATCCTAGAGGGTGGCCAGACATCACAGACATCAAGATCACCCATTTTTTTTCCAAAAGATACAGAACACCATGGCAGCAAATTAGCCTGACATCATCCAGTCTGGTGAGTGGCCCAAATGTAGCCCAAAACTTTGGTCGCCCTCCCCTGGGCCCTTTCTGTTGCCCTGTAATGACCTGTAACATTGCGATGCCAGAGCCGTCCAGCGTGGGGTTCAAAAGCATTGGCTCTAAGCCACCTGCTAAACGTTTCTTCTGTGCCAGGCATTTTGTGCTAAGTGTGTTTTATAAGCTCTGGCACGTTTATGAGTAATCATCTCACCAACCTCTACTGCAAACCAAGGACGGAGGCTTGCCCAAAGACCCACAGCTCAGACAGGGGGGCAGGGGTTCCAGCCCATCTGAACTTCAACGTGTGCAGTCAGCGAGTGTTGGCTGTGCTGTGTCCACCTCTCCCTCCCTTTGCTTGTGATTTGCACATAATCGTAAAAAGGCCCTGAGAAGAACAGTGATCATCATGTTGAACTCTGCTTGCTTCAGCACTTCAAACTTTGGCCATGGAAATTCTCCCTCCAGAATATCCATTTAACATCTTTTAGAACTAGCATGCTTGGCATCATATGAGAAAATTCTGTGTTAGTTAAGAGTTCTTGCTTGAGAGTTTCTTCTCTGCCTAATGTCCTGTAAGTTCCCCATACGGAAGAGGCCTGGAGCCATGGAGAGCAAATGTCATTCATTCCTTTCTGTCAGGTTTCCCTGTGAACCAAAGATGTAGTAGAAAGAACCTTATGTTTATCACTAGAAAAACATACTGTTGTCCTTGAATGCACGAGGTATGACTGATACATAAGTTTATAACCAAATATTATTGTATTTACAAACACTTCTTTTAAGGTTTTATTTACAGACAACTACCTGTACCTAATCATGTACCAGGCTTACTCTACCATTCTGTATATAATACATACAAAAGCCAAGGTCAAAGATGAGGTCACATATGAGAAAAAATTCTTAAATCCCTGCGTGAGAAAGGTCTTTCGCTCCGAACTGCCTCAACAAGCTATAGTAGGTTCTTAATTAACTGCATGGAAAGCTAGGTCTTTCCCTCTAAGAAACATTTTAGCACACCTTCCTTCCACAGAGAGGGGGTATGAATTTAAATTATTTACTGGTGCATAGTAGGAAAATAAACCCAATTCTGAAAAAAAATCAGGTTTTATGAAGGTAGAATCACATTTGGGTGTGATATGTGAGGCCGAAGGATAACCAGGCTGCTCATAAAAATGTAAAGTTAAGATAAAATCAAATTAAGAAAAGTCAAATCACAGGCACTCGGAGACAAATTTGACTGGTTCTGTGGACCTTTTGAAACAAATCCAGCTGGGGCAGATGACGGATTCCTACAGTCTATATTCCTTCAGGTCTGAACCAATCGTTCGGAAGTCAGCAGAGGTAGGATTTCCTGGTGGATGCTTTACCCTGTGTGGGACTCTTTCTCATCACTTAGAATGTACATTTCTGGAAGAGGGCCAGACCAGCACCAAGTCTGAGGTTTTCTAAGAGCCTGGGAAGGGTAAATGCTCAACAAAAAGCACAGAGGTCACATTTTTCTGAAAGGCTGAACCTGACTGTTAAGCCATTTGGTGAAAGGAAATAATCATATGAGGCCTGTCTGGAAACAGTTCAGCCGTTGTTAATATAACAAGAAAAGTTTGCATGACATCGATGTAACCTGGCAGCTCAGGAGAGTGGACTGGAATGCACATGTGTGAACAATGATGACTTCACTGTACTAGAGAGTGGGGGCTGTAGATGCTGTTGAGTAAGAATGTGTACCGTGTGGCTGTCCCATTCAAAATGACTGAGTGAGTACAGCAATGGATCTGCAGCAAATTTTGCATTAAGCTTGAACATTCCTCCATGGAAACTATTTGGATGATTCAGAAGGCCACAGCTATGGGCAACTGATGATTGGCAGCTTCATCACAACAACGGGCCCACTCATGCATCACATGTCATGCAGAGTTTTTTTGTGAAACATCAAATCACCCAGGTGACTCAGACCCCTATAGCCCAGATTTGGTGCCCTGAGACTTCCGTCTTTTCCCCAAACCAAAATCACCTTTGAAAAGGAACGAGATTTCAGACCATTGATGAGATTCAGGAAAATACAACAGGGAAGCTGATGGCTATTGGGAGAACTGTGTGAGGTCCCAAGGTGCCAGCTTTGAAGGGGACTGAGGCATCATTGCCCTACGTACAACCTTTCTTGTATCTTCTTCAATAAATGTCTCTATGTTCATATTACATGGCTGGATATCTTCTGCACAGATCTCATGCTTTTGAAAGAAGTTACCTGGTTACCTCACACCTGGGAAAACTAAAAACTAAAACCTGGTTCTCTTGCTAGGTCTCCTTAAAAAGGGCAACCTGGAGTTCGGCCTTGTAACTAGCCATGAGGAGGACTGCCAGGAAGATAAGTACAACCTCAGAAGAAACGGCCAACTCACTAACAACGCCCCAGCGAGCCAGGGAGACACAGCACTAGTCTTTGGAGAACATTTACGTGGCTGAAAAGCATTTTAAAAAGCAACGCTGAGCTAGTGTACTTAACTGTAGAAATTTTCCTCTTTGTGTTTAAAAAAAAAATAAACCCTGAATATGGTTCAAAGCAATTAGATTTCCTAGCCAACGAAGCTCAAATTAAACCTTTCTTTAATAAAATGCTCAGCACAATAATCAGCATGTTAACAAAAACAACCACAAAAAAATCTTGCCAAAGGATCACTTGGCTCATCTACTATGTATTCATGATTAAACGGGATCAGTATCATTTTCATAAAACATGCCTCACCACATGTATGTCAGTATAGCTGCTGCCTCACAATTATTTTTCTTCCTACAATGTCTGTTGAGTCTCCAGAACAGTAGTCACTGGGCTCAGTAAGTGGTTTGTTGGGCAAATTTAAGAGCATCTCAAGTACGATGACCCAGAAGATCTTGTACGCTTATTTGGCTGAATGCGGCACCCCTCCTTCACTCCCCAGCATCATGACACACAGAACAGGCAGGATGCTAGCCTCGCAGTCTGAGTCCCATTTCTCTTTACTCTGAAACATGGTAACAATGAACAGACCTAATCACAGATACTCAATGAGAATGTACTCATCTACCAATAAGCCTATCGCTGGCACATCACCTACAAACTCCTGTGACCCAAACCCTAGTTTCTTCTATAAGCCAACATTTCACAAAGTTCTAAGAACCGTTAACTAAATAAACTGAGCAGAAAGAAATCTAAACTTTGCCCCCAAATTCCCGACAGACCGTATACTTTGTACGCTAGAGAAATGACAATGACAACTATTTCCAAGAAAAATATCTCACCTGGAAGGAACTTTCACTTTACGTCATTTTGAAAGGTCTGAAATATTTGAATTACAAAATTCAATCAATAGGCTTTAAAAAAATACTCCTCCTGAAATCAACTTATTGCCAATACCAAACGAAAACTAGTCTTCTTCCTCTTCTATCAGCAAGTCAACTGCGGTGGGGGGGGGGAGGTGGGGAGGGTAAAAAACAAAAGCAGAATTACGTCAACAGTTCTTACGTCTGTTTGTAGGGAAGGGTTTCGATTCCTGATGCAGAGAGAAAAGGGAAGCAACCTTTGTCTTGAATTAAATTTGCTGGCACCAAAAACAGGCCTCTCTGAAGCAACATATATATGAAAGCAAAGCCCGGGACTTCGCATAGGATTATGTTGAATATGCATGACACACGAAAGGAAAATGCTCATTACTTACAGATGTGCTCCAAGTCCTGCTTTCTTCCTTTTTTGGAATCCCAAACAGAGGGAAGGCGTTCAGAGCCAGGTCATTATAAGCAATGCTGCCTCCCACCACTCAAACTAGAATATTTCAGTATTTATTTTGCTATCCATACGACCACAGTTTAGACTAGAGTAAAAATAGAAGCCATGTGAGCCTAACCTGAAAAGCCCCAAGTGCCAGAGAGGGTCAGCATTAATATATTCGAACTGAAATAACGAGATTCTGCTTCCTGGTGCAGTTTGGCAGGAGAGGAGGGGGAAAAAGAGATTTGGAATTTATTTCTAATTCAGAAGTGTTGTGTAAAAACTACCACAATGGAACGAACTCCAAGGCAAGCGCAGGAAGCCCGCAGACTCTGGTTTGGATTTAATAATTCACTCTAAGGCTTTTCAACCGCTACAATCGGAGGCCCCGAGGCACAGCCACCCATATCTCCACCCTGCGTAGGGGCTGACAGAATGCCCCGGGAAGCCCATGGGACCGGAAAACGGAAAGACCCCGGGTCCAAAGGGCAGACCTTGCCTTCCAGGCTCGGTGGACGCAGAGAAAGAACCTGTGCTCCAAGGCAGCTGCTAAACAGAATTGCCAAATGAGCCCGCATCGCAGAGGTCTGAGCTACTAGCGCTGAGACTGACTGCGAATAGGAACAGGGACACTTTACGACTGGCCTGCAACGAGAAGCCTGGACTACTCACTGGATGCCAACCTACAGAAATTGGCTTAGGGCCTGTGGGGAAGCACTCTGGTAATGCATTGTAAAAGTCTGAAATGTTTTATACCATCTGATCAGAAAGTTCAACTCTCAGGAACTATTCAAAGGAAACAGACTGAAAACAGGCAAAACGGAGGTGCTGACTACTGCGTTAGGGCACAACCACTGACTATGTCCATTTTTATACCTCAGCTGAAAACCAGAAGAGATCAAGGAGACAGCCTGCATGCCAGCCACAGCCGTGTAGCTGTGTTGGTTACGTGTGCCACATAGATTTTCTCAGCGTAGCCATTAAAGGGCAACAAGGAAAATGTTCAGACTACACACTGAATTTAAACAGCATATGCTATTGTGATGTTTTCTAATATCACAACTCTATTAAAATTTCATCTCCATTTGACCAAGCATTGAAATGGGATTGGAAAACAAGGAGAGGATGGATGTGGTGGGACTGTGACTGCTGTCTTTCCTAAGTGGCATTACTGTTACGTTTAAAAAAGCACATATAAATATGTAAACATACATGGTGCTAAATGTACAGAAAGCACAAGACCGATGAGTCACGGTCATGATTGACCAAGGACCAGCTTCCAGTGTACAAATGGCTTCTGAAAACTTAATTATTAACTATTTAACAGTAAACGCATTCAAACAGAGACAAGGGCATTAGAGTTTTAAAAATCTAACAAAAGTACCATATAGGTATATAAATGACAAGTATGAAAAACAGTTCATACTTCAGGAAAGTGTTAGAGGATGACACAACTGTGCTTGGGCCACCCCTGCTGAATTTTACCTGAAGTCATAGTGAAATGGAAAGCCAATCACAAGGTCCTTGGTTCTAAAATTTCCTGAGTCTAATTACCCATTTCATTAGCTACTCTTTCTTTCTTACTTATCAAAAGCAAGGAAGCCACTCCATGTCAAGGTGAGGTTGCCGGGGTTTCCCAGCGAACAAGGGCGCTTCCAGCTTGGCCCCAGGCAGCAAGCCCCACAGGTGTTCCACACTGCTCCCGGGGTTCGGGTCCCTTCCGCTACACTTACCGCATCTGTCTGTAAGGGCAGCCTCTCGCTCTGCCTGTCCTGCTGATGCCAGAAAACCTTTGGGTGGATACAGCGACCACCTAACCTAGCAGGGCTTTTGCAAAGATGGCATTTGCAGCTGGTTCCTCGCACGGGGAAGGAACAAAGCTCAGCAGAAGGGGATAATCAAAAGGTGATGAGACCTCCGATTTCAACACTGGAGTCAAACTCTTCTGAACTTTCAATACTCGAAGCCAAGTTGCAGTGGGGTCTGCACTGTGTACCCGAAGATTATTCACATTACTGATATCTGCTAGAATGATACCCTGATTCTGCCTGAGACTCACAGCCCCAGGCCCTGGGTTTCTTTTTCTTATATTATAAAGGAATTTTTTGAGTATATTTTATTGATTATGCTGTTAGAGTTGTCCCAATTTTTCCCCCTTTGGACCAAACTTTTCAACCAAGTAAAGTGAAGAATGAGGGCCAAGCAGCTCTTAAAGAAATTGTATCCTTAATGGAGGAACCAGGAAAGGATTTAAAGGTATGAGAGTACGTGATGAAGTCCACCAGAGACCCTGGATGAAATTCCCCAAGAAATGGAGCCTCCCCGGGCTTGCGACACGTGAGGCAGGAACTCGGGCCCCCAGCCAAAAGGACGCGCTTCACGTGGAGCGGGCACACAGTCCCAGGCCCTGTGCCGTCTCTAAGCAAATGCACTTCAGAAGACACTCCTCTTGGTGTCTGCAAAATTTATTTGAAGGTAACATTTATGGTCTTGCCAAATGAAGAGGAAAGGAGACTGTGGATAGAAATATTTTTTCCACCCGTGATACATTCTTTATTGACTGCGCAAGCCAACATGCGGCCAAAGCCTTCAACAACCCAGAATGCAACCTGATCCGTCCTGGCGCAGCCTTCATCTTTCTGATCCATCGGAACCTCCCTATGAAGACACTCTGCTGATGGAACCCTGTCCTGTTCTCACAGTTTCAGGATGTGAGTTTGAGGGGAAAGAGGAGGCTGGGAAAGATGGTAAAATGACATGCTCAATTAAAAAATAATGTTTAGAAAGCATGTTGGAGAATAATTTTTAAAAGAGCATATTATTATTCTTATTGGCCCCAAACGAGGGGGCGATTCATGGTAACTCAGTGATCAGTAACTCTCAGTTGGAACACACATTCAAAAGCACCATTTCACAAGAGACATGGCATTTCGTTTTCCAAAATTATGGGGCATAAAGAAAAGCAAATAGTGATGAGTCAAAAACCCATCTGACCACCTGAAGGAATTTTTTTTTTCCTCCAAGCGAATCCGGTAATAAAGGCAGCCTACCTGCTGTTCCTCTCATTTCTGAAGCAAGCCCTATCAAAGGCCTCTGTGGTGATTTAGCATCCAAGGGTACTAAATAAAAATTGATGGCAATAAACCGAACGCTGTTTCCTAAAAATCCCCACATCCTCAGGATCTTCCATCCTCTGCAAATTAATGAGTCCCCCTATTCCTGCAAAGGCCTTCTGTGAAGCAACCAGTGGCAAGGTTTATGTAACACTCCCCCCCACCACACACACACTCCCTTTAGGATGAAAGCTACCTGGGTTACCTGTTACATCTTCATTTCCCAGAAAGCACGGAGCCCTACTGAGGGGCTTAGTAAACACCATGGGAGCCCAGGCCACAATAAAGGTCTCCCACTTGGGCCCTGCCACTTGCCTTTTGAGATGGGACTGTTTCTAGTAGAGTTACCTGCTCCAGGCACCCTGCCTCCAGAGAGTGCCTCTGCCCAGAGTCACGTTTATTATTTAACTGGAACAAGATCAGCACGCAGTCTGAGAACAACCTGGTCGTGGTGCTCAAGTGTCAGCGATGCCCACGAAGACACATCCACTCCTCTGCGCATGCGTCTCAGGATATGGAGGCTGGGGGTTATCAGCACCTACTTCTCCTCATGTCGACAGAGCACACCTGCCTCCAGCCAAGGCTCTGGAACAAAGACGTACTTCTGACTCCTCTTGCTGCTTAACCTTACGGTGCTCGTAGAAAAATAACTTGCCTCTTGCCCCTGCTGCTTTAGAGGCTGAATGGCCGCAACCGCCCGGGGAACCTCACTGGCATGCGAGCCAACGGCTCCTCACCTAATAGCCTTTCCTCTGCCCGGCTGCCCAGGTCCACCGGGTCCACCGGCGGCAGCCGAGAGCCCTTCAAGTGGAGACACTGCCGCACAGCCCCCGTGGAAACCCATTTGGAACTGCTGAAGCTCATACCAGAGAATGATGTTTTTAATACAGATTATTCTTTTAAAATCCTTTACAAGAGCAGCTGTAATCAATCGTGCTGGGGGCCTCTGTAAAAAGCTGCCACTTGGAAATCACTGATATCGATTCTTTTGCCTTTCACGGCTTTCAATCCCATGCTAAGAAACCATAATCAATTTCTCTAGACTTTGCTAACATGAAACAGTATTGAAATTAACACGTAGTTTTAAAAATTAAATTAAAACCATAGCAGGTATAAGAAATCCATCCATTATCCTGCCTTTCATTCAAGGGACATGTTTGCTTTTAAAAGAAAAGTCGGTTGTACAAATGCAATAATTATTAAATACTGATTAAACCTTAGCAAGTCTTGTAAGGGTTGTTTAGCAGGTGACACGAGCTGAAAGATTAAAGGGAAATCTGTCTTCATTTGAGACCTGGCATTTCCCATTCTTCATTTGCAAGATAATATACCATTTTCTCTGTGCCTATTCTTAGAGAAAACTCTCAATTGTAAGCCTGTGTTTATAGACCTTCAAGATTCCAAGTGGTCACATCCTGACTGAACTTCCAAATTCCAGAATATTTTAAGTCTTTTCACAGGAATTATAGCAGATATATTATTCTGTCAAATTTGCGTTTCCACATTAGGCCTCTTAGAAACTCAAGCATTTCAAAGGCGCAAAGTCAATATTTAAAGCTACAATGTGCATAGAGTGTAATTTGGCATTTTCATTTAAATTATATTAAAAACCCTCACCAACGTCATGAGCCAATTTCCAGATTAGACTTTAAGGAAAAGAAAAATTTCATGTAATATCTGTTATCTGTACTTCTGTTTAGGAAAAAGAAACCCAAAGTCTTTATGAAAATGCCGTACATAAAATGAACACAGAACTGAGATCTAAGGAGACTGGCGACAGCCCATAATACCCTGTGTCACCATGGTGCCAATCGTATGAATGAAATTAGATCTGATCAAACCCAAAGAGCTGGCAAAACAGGGAAAAGGCCAAGAAAACTTAACTACCATTTGCTTTGTTCCCAAATAAGAGTAATTTCGATTCCAAGGCAATGAGCTGCAATTTTTGCAGCAAATATCTGATACTCATTCAGGTTCCACATTCCTGGCATCCAACAACCACAGGAGTTTACTGAAGGGATGGATATACAATTTGCCAATTTATTAGTTGTGAAGTTTAACTCCCTGTCCACACCCACCCCAACCCCTCAAATTAGAGAAGGCCTCTGCTTTTTCACTGAACCAAAGAAGCTAGAGCTGAGTTCTGTAAAACTCCTTAACACTGGCTGATCAAGGGCCTAGCCCTTTGTCCAGCCCTGCCTCCCGGGGGCCGTCACACAAGGAGGATTTCACAGCTTCACTGGCCCTGGCAACCTTTTTATCCCCAGCAAGTTATTTTAAGCAACTTTTCTCCAGCAAACAAATCTCTGGCCTTCCTCTCTGCCATTGTAAAACTGTCACAGCACAAAACAGTTAAGCGCTGAAACCAGAGTCAGCCTGGTCAACTGATTTCAATTCCGTCCTTCTACTTGAATGCTCTAGATCAAGCCTGTCTGATAAAATTTACTGTGACAACAGAAATGTCTCATATGTGCCTTGTCCGAAATGATAGCCATGAGCTACATATGGCTACTGGGCAGTTGAGTGTGGCTTAATGCAATAGACCTGATGGTTTTTATTTTATTTTACTTACCGTCAATCAATTTTAATTCCAATAGCCTCATGTGGCCAGTGGCTACTGTATTAGTACAGTTCTAGAGGGAATGTGTAAACGGCTGTTGGGAACCCAGATCAAAGCCAGCCACTGCTGCTGGGCTGGGCCACTGCAGGCTGAAATGTCCCCTCCTTAAACAACCACCACCATGAGCAGAAACCGGTGCCTAACAACCTAATTGCCTTTTCCATCACAACCCTCCCTTGGCACTATATACCTGCCAGAAAAATTAAGGATTCAATCTAACTAGGTCCTTTAACAATTATTTATCAAACCCCCACCATGTGCTGAAATGTTCTACCTTTTGTTTAAAAATAAAACAGCAAGACCCGTGAATGAATAAACAAAACGTGGTATAGTGGAATACCCTTCTGGGATAAAATGCAATAAGCTATCAAGCCACCAAAAGGCATGGAGGAAACTTAAATGCATATTATTAAGTGAAAAACAGTCAGTCTGCAATGGCTACATACTGTATGATTCCAACTGTATGCTGTTCTGGAAAAGGCAAAACTCTGGAGACAATACAAACACCAGTAGTTGCCAAGGGCTTAGGGGTAAGGAGGGAAGGGTGAATAGGTTAAGGACAGGATTTTTAGGACAACGAAACTACCCTGTATAAAACTGTAATGATAGGTACATAACATTTTGCATTTATCAAAGCCCAGAGAACTGCACAACCCAAAATGGGAACCTTAATGCAAACTATGACCTATAGCTAATAATAATGTACCAATATCAGCTTATGAATTACAATATACACAAATATATATGATAATAACAAATTTACACAATAAGGGAAATGGATGGGTGAGATGAATATATGGAATTCAATACGCTATCTGTTCAATTATTCCATACATTTTATAGTGTACCAAATAGTAATAAAGTCTATTTTATCATGAAGTCCAAATGCCTGGAAAGCTCCTGAGACCTGTCCAAATATTCCGCCCCGAGCTATGCTCCCTGCTAGAGTGACAACAGGTTTTTGGCAAACCAGCACACAAGAGATGGCTCCTGGTCACCGACAGTGTGTGTGCCCAGCTGCCTCAGACATTGGCATCAGACTCAATTAGCTTCACCAAATACATAACCATTCCCGGATTTTTTTAAGTTGTAAGCAGCCCATTCACAGTGGTGATTCTTATTCATTCACTCCTGCCTCCACTGCTGCCTCAAGCAAGGAAGAAAACTGCCCACGCAGACAGGCGAGTGCGGTCTTCTCCTGGCTCACAGGTGTACACACACCAAGAGCTGCGCCATGCTCTGCCACGGAGCCACCACAGTCCCTACGGCGTTCTCGGAGAGAAAGCAGGAATACGGCGCGGGAGATCAGAACTCCAGCGCACTGTGGTTCAAATGATAACACTGAAAGCAACATTCTTGGAATCATGGGGAAATATGAATATAGACTGGATATTAGAAAATATTATAGAACCATCCTGAACATTTAGAAGATTTTATTTATTTATTTTTAGACAGACAGGAAGGGATGGAGAAAGAGGGAGAGAAACATCAATGTGTGGTTGCCTCTCATGTGCCCCCTACTGGGGACCTGGGCAGCAACCCAGGCATGTGCCCAGACTGGGAATCGAACTGGCAACCCTTTGGTTCACAGGCCGGCGCTCAATCCACTGAGCCACACCAGGCAGGGCTAACTTTCTTATTATATACAGCATTGTCATTGCTCATAGTGGGTGAATGCAGAAGTATTCGGGGGGTGGGGGGGCATCTGCTGAAGACCAATATACAATATACCAACAATAGTACAACCTCCCAAAATCTCTAAATAAAAAGAGAATAAAGCAAATATGGTAGAATACTACCGATTACGGAACTTAGGTGGAAGAAACTATCCTACCTGCCACAGAGGCAGGAGCAGACCATTTATATATGTGCATGGCTTTCATGGAATTCAGGTAAGTATTTAAAAGTCTAAAGAAACGGAATTGAAGGTAAAAATTACAGGCCATGAGTGGCTCAGATAGGACCACCAGGAAAACAAAACTTTGCCTCCATGAGCAGAGAGTCAAGGGAAACTTACTCAAAAGCTGTGCCAACAGAACAGCATTCACATCTACCTCCATCCTGGGTGGTAGCAGCAAACCCTGAATTAGTAATGTATTATATAGTAACACATTAAGAGGGCAACTTGAAAATTCAAGCGGTACACTTACAATTTCCGTATTTTTCTAACTATGTTATACTTCAGTAAAAGGTTTACTGAAATCAGCACACATAAAGAGAGCAACCTAATCTTAGAGAACGAAGCCGTGTCCCTGGTCACGGCATTGTCTTTAATACAGATTTGCATTTACAAGATACTCAGCAGGTGGATCATGTGATCCTTTTCCAGGCATACCTGTGTATCTGAGCATGAAAGTCAAAGAGATGCTAATTCTCAAACACCTTCCGCAGGCTCTGCCCCTTATGGGAGGAAGGCAAAGAATCCCCACACTTTTCATGAAGGGAAAAGGCTTAGATTTCTAGTTGTTTAGAACATACATGCAATGAAATAATCTTTTCGTACTCTCGGGTTTTCCAAGAAGTAAAGCTTAACACGAAGATGGGAGGTGTTGGGAGGCGTTAAATGTCTTTCTCACGGCACAGCAGGCCAAGACAAGCTGAGCGCCCCCAAACCTTTCAGAGAAAGCTGTCAGATGACTATGTGATTCTGATCACAATTGCGCAGGGTCCTGCAGCCTGGATGCACAGCAGGCCTGGCTTTGTTGCCTTTTGGCTAATGGAGATTTGCACCTGATAACCACAAACAACTACTCTTAGCGGGTTGGTGCTTGGAGGTGGGGGTGGGGGTGGGGTGGGAGAAGAACTGTTGTTTCTGCAGGGAATTCATAGGGGTAATTATGGTTTAAATTCTGAATAGCCAAACAGCAGTTCTAGATAAATTCCCGATGGGACAGCTGCTGTATACACTTGAATTCATATAATTCACAAGTAAGTTTCCATGCTGCTTGTAAAGCAGACAACTTATGGCAACAGTGATAGCATTTCTCTTCAGCCCCAGTTCCTGGGTCTCCAGGAACTCCAGGTCTCCAGGTCTCCTGGTGGCTCCAGGTCTCTTGGTGGCTCAGCTGCCAACCAGGGTCTTCCTCTGAAGATCCTATCTGTTTGCAGCCTTGCCAACCCCCTAGGGAGGTTACAGACTTGAGAGGACCTCAGCCATTCTGTATCCACTCTAGCCAAGAGTTGATTCATTCATTCATTCATTCATTCATTCATTCATTCACTCACTGAGCACCTACCATGAGCAGGATGCCACAACCACAAAGCTGGCGATAAGTGGATGCTAGCTAGGCAGAGGGGAAGCGGTAGGAAAGGCAGGAAGGAAATAGGGGAGAACTGAGGCACAGGGAACGTCAGCATTTGGGGGATCAAGACAGGATGGAGAGCTCAGGGGAGTGGAGGTGGGGTGTGTGTCCAGGAACAGGTATGACAGTGTGCGCTGAGGCTTAGGTCAGAGCCTGCAGGGCCTTTGGGGAAAAACTAGGGAATTTATATCGATTCTGTAAGCAGATGAGGGACTTCAAGGAGAAGTTCACATTTCTTTATTTTGGAAAGATCAGGCTGGATGTAGTGTCGATGATGGAGAAGGAGGAGGAGCTAGACGAGATCAAGGTGATGAGTCAAGTTACGGCAGCAAGATGTAAGAAGTCTTCAGTAGAGGGATTAGAGAGGACTGAGTCCATGGTATCAACGTGGGTGAAATCTCAGGTCCTGCCACCTGAGTGAGTAAGGGGTGAGTGGGAAGGCATGATGATATTTTTTAAATGAAAACAGTAGCTGCTGTCCTTATAAAGCACTCATTTACCCCCAAATATGACTCACATCCAGCAAAGCAGGTTGTACTCCAAATTGACCACTGGAACCTGAGCTTCAGTGATCACATGGTCTACCCACCATCACCTGAATATTAAATGTAACACCCAGGTGTCTGATTTGGCCGCCAGAATGAGGAGCAGGGCCCTGCACTGACTCAGGAATGTAAGAAGAGGCAGGTTGGGGTCAGACAGCAAGTTGTGTTGAGACAGGAGTTTGAAGAAGGAGCAAGCAGGACACACCAGCAGCAGTTACTAAAGTAAGATCAGAAATGACGCACGATAGATCGTTGTTTCTCAGCATACGCTGAATAACGGGATTCCTGCAATCTGTTGGCCCCTTGCAGGCATGTCAGGCCACATGGCAGGCAGCAGGTGAGGCCAAGAGAATCCAACCTGAAGTCAATGCCCCGGCCCTGAGTTTCCTTATCTGTAAGATGAGAAAACAGTAACTCCAATCTCCAGGGTCTAACACGAGGATGAAAGAGACGCAAGGTGTAAGCCAGGTAGTGAAAACTAATTAATGAAAACCCGGTATGAACGATTATTTGTATTTGTGCAGATGTACTTGATTTTTTAGGCAGGTCAAGTACCATGTTACAAAAGTGACTGGCTGTTTCTCCAACTCAAGCCACCGTCAGGGAGGTCACACAGCTTTGTCAGTCTGTCATGACTAAGCCAGGTGGGCATGATCGTCGCCAAAACCATGGCAAGAACAAAACAAAATGAAACAAACAAACAGAGGAAGCTCATCAGGGCTGGGAAATACATAAACAGGGAATCTATAACTAAGCCTAAACCCAACTCCACCGCCGTACAAACCTACCAAAATAGCAGTTTTTCCTGAGTTTAGAAAGTGTTGAGTTAATGGACTTGAGGACTCACATCAGTCGACCATTTGACAGTAAACACAGACAACACCACAGGGACCCCACAGACATGGATCACCACCATACGTGCAGAGAAATCTAGAAATGGTGTGAGGTATTTCCGATTTGTGGCTCAGATATCAATAATTACAAATGGGACAGAACACAACTCCATTGCTTTTTCAAAAATTAGCTTAAAGAGCAGGCACCTAGCCAACCAGGAAATGATGTCTAGTCACCCCAGGGCAGCACAAGTACCCAGGCAACTTTCAAACTCCAAAGAGCCTGGGGTTGCTGCCCCTACTCATACCACCCAGGGTGCCCAGAGCCCCTAGACCCACCCCACTGGGGTGTTCAAACACAGCACAGAATGTCTGCACAGCAGAAAGGAGCACAAAGAGGTAATCACTACTGCTGGCTGGACTCACCAGTCTCCAGCTGCTGGCCAGAGATCTTTCAAAGCCCAGAAAATGTTTACACAAAATGAAAAATTGTAGGTATTAACCACCTTCTCCTCTAACATGAATGAACCTTCCCATCAGAGGCCATTAAGAAAATGATTCGCACCTCCAAGGGCTCACCTCTCATTGTCCCAGGCCCCCTGGTCAGGGAAAGTCTGCAATGACACACGATGAGGCTGCCAAGGTGGCCCCAGGAAACGGAGCTTGGCCACGAGACTGCCTGAGCCAGCACTGATGGCCTTTTTGTATAAGAACAAACCAACCCCAACTTACGTTCCCAACAACACTCCCCTGCTGAGATGGTCGGCCCTCCAATTTGCTTGTCCTGAGCCGAAACCTTTCGGGAAGAAAGTCTACCTGTGCAATAATAATAAATGCCCCCGGTGACTTGGTAGAGCCAAGATCCAAAGATACTGATGACTCCATTATCTCTCCCTCTGGGTTCTAAAAGCCACCAGGCTGACAGAGATGAGGGTTTATGAAACAGGAAATGTTCAAGGTACTGCCTTCAGGATTTTTTTTATTATTTGCGACTGCTCTAGTTTGTGGCCAGCTAGGTTTTCTTCCATTTCCACGCAGGCTTGTTGCTGGGCAGTGTGCTCCTGCAGCCAACAGGACGGGTGCTGTCCTCTGGGGCGCCCACCAGGGAGCAGGCAATTAGAAAGCTAAGTGTGTTCTTTGCTAGTGCACTGAGCACACTGCTGGTGAAACAATCAAATCCAACACTATAAACACAGTATCAGGTTCAATCAGATGAACCTGCCATTGTGGAGGTCAGAAATAGCAGCAATTTCCGATGGTTTAGTCCATAGAGAATTTGCATTTTTTAAAATATGTTTCTGTTCTCAAATCAAGCAGAGTAGTATCCTGTCACCACAGCCCAGAAGGCCGCATGACCAGCACCCCCTTCTACCCTCATCTGATCCCACCTACTAACCATGCAGGCTTATTCCCGCCCCAGGGCCTTTGCACCAGCTCTTCATCTGCCTGAAACCCCTCCCTCAAGCTTCTGTGTGGCCAGTTCCTTCCCATTTCAGAGCAGGCCCTTCTCTTTTTGAAGACCTCCTCAGGAAGGTCTTTCCGAACTATCCCCGCCTCCCCGCCGTCCCGGTGCAGTCCAACAGAAGTGGAATGGGAAGCGCATGTGTAATTTTAAATTTTCTAGTAGTCAGTTTTTTTATTTGGATTTTTAAATATTGTGGTAAAACATACATACATTTTCCCTACATTTTCCCATTTTCAGTTTCCGGTTCAGTGGCATTGGTACGCCCATATTGGTGTGGAACCTGAATCACTGCCACCCACACCTCCGGACATCTTCCATCATCCAAACTGAGACCCCGTACCCATCAGGCCCCCACCCCGGTCACCAACGTTCAACTTTCTGCCTCTATGAATCTGACTATTCCTCATACAAGTGGAATTATACAATATGCTTGTCCTTTCGTGCCTAGCTTATTTCATTTGGCATTCCTTTATTATAATTTATGTAATCAAATATATGAACAATTTTAAAGATGTTAGCAATGTAAAAATTATTCATGAAATATCTATAACTTTACTTTCATATTAAGTCATTGAATTCCATGACATATGGTACAGTTACAGCACTTCTCAGTCTGAACTGGTCAGATTTCAGGTCGCCAATGGACACATGTGGCTTGTGGCCGCCGCAGTGGATGGCACAGGTCAGGTAGATCATCTGGTTTTATTTTGTTCATTTTCCTTTCTCTAGGTGGAATTATTTTTTTTCTTTATACATCTATATGCTTTTCCGTGGCCCCTCATTGGAATACAAGTTCTTTGATGGCCGGGCTGGTGTCTGTTTTTCCCCTGCTCTACGCCAGCATATATTAAATAGAATATAAAGAGTTCTAGACAAACGTCTTTAGAGCCCATGCTTTTATAGATGGAAGAGTCTGTCTTCGAAACATCACTGAGATCCCATTATTAGAAACTGCACCATCACAGGGAGACTGGTCGGCAGCCTGGGGCAGTGCTTGGGGCTGGACGCAGACCTGCTTGGCTGCACTGCTTCCCAGCTGGGGGCCTCTCGGAACGCCAGGCTCCTCGCCTGCAAAGTGAGGATGCAGTGACAGTGCCTACTGCACAGGCTGCCGTGAGCATTAAACTGGCCAACACTTGCAAACTGCTTTTTCCCTGGCCACTCTGCCCTGCCTCTTGCGTCCTGGAGCACGTGAGGGCCAGAGCGGAAATGAAAGAACCGAGGCTGTGTTGCCTCCCCTGGGGCCAAGGTCACTGGTGGTGAGATTTTTACAAATTTTTTAAAAAAATTTATTTCCATCCCCCTACTCCCTGTACTTGGGCAACCATCAACTCATTCTCTATATCTATGGGTCAGTTTCTACTTTGTTTAATTATTTGTTTTGTTTTTAGATTCCACATATAAAAAGAATCACACTGTTTTTGTCTTTCTCTGACTTATTTCACTTAACATAATACCCTCTAGGTCCATCCATGTTGTAAGAAATAGCAAGATTTCCTTCCTTTTTATTCCTGAATAATATTCCATTGTATCTATACTGCATCCTCCTTACCCATTCATGCTGGGGATACGTAGGTTGTTTCCATATGTAAAGCACTGTGATCAGCGCCTGCCCATAGTCTGTGCTCTGTGTCTCGGGTCAATAAATCGCGCTCATATGTCTTGCTATTGCCACTTCAGGGTGACTCTGCACTGCTCCAGGCGTCTTTCTTCTTTGTACAGTCCAGCTACACAACAGTGCCAGGACCGCTGTGCCACAGGGCACGCATGCTCACACACTCCCCTGCTTGCGGCACTATCAACCCTACTACCCCCAGAAGCCAGTCTAACCTCCCCAGCAGGGTGAGCCAGAGGGTAGGGGGCGCAGTGGGTGAGGGCAGGACTCCAGATCCCAGTGGCCGGGGCTGAGTCAGGCTCTGCACTTACAAGCCAAACACACACATTCAACTTTCATGCCTCGGCTCTCCATCTATAAAGTGGAATAATAATCATGCCTATGTTATGGGTTGTTGAAAAATTAAATTAGTTAATATGTGCCAAGCGCTTTTCACGGTGCCTGGTACACAGTAAGAAATCGATGAACATCACCTAATATTACTATAGGGCCCTCCACAATTGGATTGAACCTTTAGAGTTTCACTTCATTTAGCAAATATTTACACATCTACTAAGCACAGGGCACTGTTTCTGCATGGCTCTTCTCCTCGAGGGAGCATACAGTCAAGCAGGAGAGAGGGGAGGGACAGCTATCATCAGGGGTTGCTGGTGTGCCAAGAGCACGCTGTACTCTAGGGCCCCACGACAAGGGACCCTAACCCAGTCCAGGGTGAGGGGTCACAGAAGGGAAGAAGAGATTCATGGAGGAAAGGATATCCAGGCTGAGGCTATCTGGAAGAACGGGGAGTGAACACAAAAGAGCATTTTACCCTTCTCACCCAAGCACCAGCCACATGAAACTTCTCACCCTCCCCGATCACAACATGGCTCTCCATTCCTCTCTATGCCTCTTACTTACATTACACTCCGACTTAGGTCTGCCTACCCCAAAGAGATGAAGAGTTCCCCACGTCACCTGTTTTCTACCAAGCACAGAAAATGTTCAATAAATGTTTACTGAATGAATTCACTCCCCCCCCATCCCCGAGTTTCCCTTATGACTGAACACCCACGTTTCCAAAACGGCAGCCTGAGGGAGGGTCCTAGGGCAGAGCCGTACCACCCAGCTCCTGGCTTCCGCAGACCCTCGCTCAGTGTGCAGTCCACAGTCTAGCAACGTGCAGACACAAGACGAGATGCCCCAACTCAATCTCTGTGGTATTGATTTGAACCTAGGAATCAGGAACGCCAACCAAGAGTTCCCCCTCTGGGTTTTCCATCAGGTAAGTCATTGAACTTCTCTGACCTACATGTGTTACTCCTCCAGCCACCGTGCCGGCTGAGCTAATGCCGACAGGGTATCAGGGCCCCATCACCAAGGATGGAGAAGACCATTTTAGCAAGTGGACAGTTGTTTTAGTATTTTCAACAAGTTTTGGTTGTGTTTTAAAGGTAGCTTATGAAAAATTCACTCAAGCTGCTCCCCCTTTTGTTTAAACTCTTTAAGTTGGCTAACAATTTTATTCATTATAGTTAACGTTTCATTTTCCACCCCTACAAGCTGTGTTCTTTCACCACAAGCTGTGCCAAGAGTAATTAAAAACTTCTGAGAAAGTCAGGAAACACCCACCGGCTTTGCCTCAGACGCAGGGCTTACCTGGCTCCTACCTCGTGTAACTTTGTAAGACAAAGTGAAGAAAGCTAAGATAACGCTCCTTTAAGTTTATTGATTCTAAAACATAAAATAAGCTTTACTGGCATATGAGAAAAAAGTCAGTAATTATGCCTCTATACAGAAGCAACAGGGGAAAATTAATGTGCAGTAGGCCTGGGTTCAACTGACAGCAACACTCCATAGAAGTTTCTTCTTCTAAAAAGTGAGGGTTGTGTGACTACCTTCTCTAGTGGTTATAATGACCACCTGCACATAAGTGTCTGACAGTGCCTGACACATAGTAGGTACTCCGTAGATGTTCCTGCCATTTCACTTCTCAGATTCTGGGTGGGCAATGAGGCTTTTACGTTGAGAACACGTTTAGGAAAAAACACCTATGATGACTAAATTATTCTTACGAACTCTCAGCGAGGTTAAAGACGGCAGAACAGGCCCCAACTCAGGACTTATTTGATAACGCACTACTTTGTCTTCAAACTGACATAGAGAAATGAGAATTCTTCCCTATATTTTTGCTACCAACTTTCTTAAACTCAGACTTTAATAACATTCGATAGGAGCCATTATAGACATGAGATTTTACTAATAAATTTTCACTTGTGTAAACTTTAGAAAATAAAGAACAACCACACAAACACATATACGGACACGCATATGCCCTCTCTAAATATAAATGTTTACAATAAAATTAAAATACGAAAATAACATCCATGCTAGGCCTGAATGCTCTGTAAGAAAAGAAATGCTACTGATCTCAGAGAAACGAGGACAATCAGCAAGAACACTTTTTGGCACGTGGTACATGTGCTTACTAGTTGTATTTCACATAGAACTAGGAAGTACAATAGTTAATGTAAGAGCTCCTTAAGGCATGTAAAATGTGACCAATTAAAATCTGTTATGGTTCAAATTGCTTTTTTCCCCAGAAATATTATGAATAGAATCCTTGAAAACAAAACCCTTTTACAATATTCCTTATCATTCTGAGGAATTAGCTGTAGCCTTTGCTTCCAGAGCTAGAAAACCATTAATAGTTTTATAACTCCATAGCATTAGGATAAACCAAATGTTCTTAAGTAATCAGGAAATATTTAAAGGCTATGAGAGAATTTAAGTGTTTAAGTTCATTCATTTACCAAAGTCAACTTCAATGTTCTGACATAAAATGTGTTTTCAAATTAAAATTCCACGTGCCTTGATGAGAAGCATCAAAGAAGCCCACAATGAAGTCAGCCTATATGAAAACTGTACCATGACCGTGATGATTATGAGGACACACCAGCCATGTCAGTTTGTCGCCTTATGTCTGTGACACATTTCCAAGTCATTCGGTGAAAGTGAAGCTCACTGAACCCAGTAAGGTAGACCAGGCAGCGGACACCATCGACATGCAAACGGATGTGAGACCAGGGTCCTACCCAAGACCACACAGCTAATAAGTGGCGTAGGAGGCAGGACAGAAGGAAGACTCAAGCCCAGGGTCTTGTGGGTGACATGACCACTGTATTATTTCACTAACAGTAAGAATCTTCTGTGAGGTGATAACAACTCAGGTATTTCAACTGACTGCTGAACTTCAGCTCTACAACCTCCAGGCCACTGATTCTTCAATGTTATCCTCCCTGGATCCTTCCCTTCCTACTGCCATTCCAAACATCTCTAATTCATTCATGGTGGCTGTCTGCACAACCTTTCCTACCAGGCCTTCTACAGCTCATGAAGGGACACCCAGTCTCTCTTAGTCTATGCGTGATGTTGGTCTGACTGGTGTGTCAGGGAGAGCTGAGACACAGCCACAAGGCCACACTCTTACATCTATAATTACAGGAGAGACTGCTGTTGGTGTCCCCAATATTTAATTCTCCTTCCCCTTCCCTTCCCACCTCGTCTCTAACCTGATACAGAAGACCACATGTGTATACAGTATTAGGATTTATATGTTAAACCCTACTCATTCAAAACCCTGGTAATCTAAGATTCAACCCAAATTCATTTCTTCAGCATAGTGAAGCAACAAAGATTATTTCCACTATGATGACCTCATAGGACCCTGAGATATCTTCTGAATCAAAGACGAAGTCACATTCAGGGTGGTTTTGGTGACCAGTGTGATTTACCAGGACCTCATTGCACTCCCCTATGAGATGAGAGGTTGGACTTGAATGTCTCTAATAAAACTTTAACCTTGAGGAAAAAATTCTGAGAGCTTTAAAAAAAATTGATAGCTAACAAGTTGCAAATACTTGTAAACTCACTTAACCAGACTAATACTAAACAGAAATCTCATTTCTAAAACAAACTTCAGAAATAAGAACTTAGTGTATTAATGCATAAATTCATTCATATACCATATTTTGTTGTGTATAATATGCACCCACATTTTTGGCCCAAACTTTCAGGAAAAACATCTTTCATTTTAATTTTGTAATTCAATTTTTTAAATTTATGTTTAAATACTTGTTTTTTTGTTTTATAAAGGAATTTTAGCAGCTTTTTTGAACATGTTATGGTGCAAGAAATTTATGCAACAAATAATTACAAAACACAAGAACAGATACAAGGTACAAGAAATTTTACATATCGGTAACAAATTAGTATTACCCATGTGTAATGCTCATCCTTATTTTTCCCTAAAATATTTGGGCAAAAAAACTGCACATTATGCACGGCAAAACACAGTAATAATTTAGTCATACAATATTCATTCATAATAACCTATAACTAAAGATCCTTGATACAGCCCTGGCTGGCGTAGCTCAGTGGATTGAGTGTGGGCTTGTGAACCAAAGGGCTGCCAGTTCGATTCCCAGGGCACCTGCCTGGGTTTGCAAGTCAGGTCCCCAATAGGGGGCACGTGAGAGGCAACCACACGTTGATGCTTCTCTCCCTCTCTTTCTCCTTCCCTTCCCCTCTCTCTAAAAGTAAATAAATAAAATCTTTTTAAAAAATCCTTGATACATTTCATACCTTTAATATACATGCTTAATGCATTGTGATTTTCCTAAAACTTACCTTTCTCTCCTTGACAGAAGAGGATAAGTAAATGTACCTGGGCAGACAAGGACATCCCACTGCTAACTTATCAAGTTTGAAGCAGGGTGAAGAGCGTACAGAGAACAGAACAACAGCAGGCAGTTAAGCCAGGTTTCTAAAGGATCACAAAGTTCAGCTTCCAAAACAGGGGGCGTGGTGTTTCCCAAAGCTCTGGCAGCACCGACACTGTCACTTACCTACAGGAGATGCAAAAAACATGCTTGTAAGAGGAATCACAGAAAACAGTCTAGAATCTCCAGGCATTTCCTGCAAAGTTTCATTTCAGGTTAGATAATCAAAAGTCCAGAGGGGTGGAAGGGAAGCATCTTAGAGCATTCACCAATCAGAGAGCACTTTCAGGCTCCTCCTCAGGGTCCTTCACCATAGAAGCCCCAGGGGGTCAGAGGTCATTTACCTCTCTGTGTGGGCGGGGCCACATGCGACCAACATATATATATATATATAGCTCTGTGTTCAAGGTCTGCAGTCTAGGCCAGAAGAGAAGTGAAAAACCTTCTGTTAGGTACTGATTACCTTTTAAGGAGTTCCGAGTACCCCATTCAAATTGCATTCACCCTTGGACATGCTCTTGCAAAGGTAAAAGCATCACAGGCTGGAGGCCGCAGAACCTCCCAAACCCTCTTCCCCTACCCCCACTGGTGGTACAGGTGGCCTACACTTCCATTTAGAATGGAAAAAGAACATGATCCCTTCATTTTTTTCTTCTTAAAAAAAAAATCCCTACCTGAGGGCATTTTTTCATGGCTTTTAGAGAGAGGAAAGGAGACAGGAAGGAAAGGAAACATCGATGTGGAAGATGCTTCTGGCCCAGGAATCATATGCCCCCAGACCAGGGATAGAACGTGCAACCTAGACATGTGCCTTGACTGGGAATTGAACCCGAAACCTTTCGGTTACAGGACGATACTCCAACCAACTGAGCCACACAGCCAGGGCTGATCCCTATACCTCAAAACAAGACTAAAATATGAAACTATCTCACCAGGACAACTGGGGATACTTGAGCTTTAAAAGGGTGTAATTACCAAGCCAACAAGCTCAAGACTGTGACTAGGCCTGACAACAGAAGACACGACTAAGACATTGTCAAAGCTTGGCGGAACTGCTTTTGGAACACAGTGCTATAGTTTGGTAATTAGCAGCTGACTGTCCGTAGGGCCTGTTGTTTCATAATGACAGAGCGTGGACCTTGGTGACTCACGTGTAAATATGGTAAGTGTCCTCGTCCAACCTGTGGAGGGGAAACAGAAGGGGAACACTCAATCCAGCAGTGCTTTTATAGGCAAGGGCCTGTCAGCTGGCACGGTAAGAGCTTAGTTGTTGTTGTTTTTTTTTCTTAAGTCAAATCATAACTGAGTGTAAAAGCTCCAATGCACAAATCTGAGTAACTGACAGCCTCCTTAAGAATGAAATTTATGTTTAAACCCAAATATCCTAAATATGTACTGTGATACTGCCATCTCAGCTTTGAAATTTCCTTAGAGCAGTTCTCAAGGTGCAAGGTGTATGGGGGAGTGGGGTTCCTGCACCACCAGCATCAGAATCTCCAGATACTCAGGAGTATAAATTGTCAGACCACACCCCAGACCTACTGACGCAGAAACTCTGGGGGTGGGACCCAGTGGTCTTCGCTATAAGCATCCTTCCAGGTGGGTCTGACACAGGCTTAAGCATGAACACCACTGGCTTAGAAGTCCGAGGACAGAGATATACAAGCCAAAAAGTATAAGATATTTATAGGAAATGTGGGTACTGGGAGAATACTCAGCTTAGGTAGGTAGGAAGGAGCATGAGGGAAAAATGTAAAAATAGCGATGGGAGTTGGGTGTGAAGGCCAGGAATTTTAAAGCACTGATTGCCAGCTGAGGAAGCCCAAACTCTATCTAAGTGGAAATTGTGAGCTCTTGAAAATTTGGAGAGCAGGAAGTGAGATCATTAGAGGGGTGCATTAGGAAGCATTAGGAAGAGCTGAGGAGAGGCTTTCTGGAAGGCTAATCTAGAGCAAGGTCACAGAATATGGACAAGGGAGAGATTTATAAGGTCTCAGAACGGGGAGCTTTAACAAGACTTGGTAATAGAGACATTTCACTCACACCGTTTATAGAAATTGCAGTGGAAAATAGCAAAGGTAAGTTCGGGAGAATCCTGGCAGATGTTGCTTTCGGCGTTGGAGGTGCCAACGGGGCGTCCAGGGGAAAATGTCTATCGGGTGGTTCGAACCATGAAAGAGAAAAGGGCACAGAGCCAGAAAAACCCATCAGGAGTGACGTGAATGGAAATGATGGTCTGAAGCCACAAAGTTAAGTGATACTATCAGGGGAGAAATATAAAGGAAAGAAAAAAAATGTAACCCTACTAGGAACATGTTCCCTCTCCCAGGCACTAACCTGTCACTAAATTAACCTTAGCCTCCACGGGAGAGCCAGCCAAGTCCCCAGATGGAAAATCTGGAATTTAGGTTAGCCTGCAGATATGGAGAGAGTAATGGGACAATTTAAACATAAAAGATCTGCTTGAAAACAACTCTTTTATTTTAGGCTTCCTGAGAATAAAGAATTAAAGGTGAGGATCACCAATTATATTTGTCTCAATGGAATCCCTGGTTCCAGTAGTTACCCAACATTTTGCTCTCATCTTATGGCTCAGAACGAGTATGTCAGGAATGAAGAGCCGGCGGAGCAAGAAATGAGGGCTGGACTCGCTCTCCTTCCACCAATGCAGAGCCTCCCGCTTTCACTCTGAAACGAATCCCTCCCTCAGAAACTTCCAGAACTTCCAAGTCCTAAAAGGAGCATCCATGCCAGCTGCCTGCCATCCTGACTCCCCACACTGACCACAGTCTCCAGAAATCCTGCCAAGGGCAAGCAAGGCCAGCCACTGCAGTGAAAAATGCCAGCTCTTGTCCACTTATCTATCTTTAAGTCGCTAGAAGGCTGGGCTGGATAAATAGACCCACACAGTCAAACACTCTTTGACAAAGGGGCAAAGGCAAAGTCAGTGGAGAAAATGGTGCTGGGAAGGCTGGACACCCACAGGCAAAAAAAAAAAAGGAGTCTAAACACAGACCTTACACCCTTCACAAAAATTAACTCCAAATGTATCACATACCTTTATGCAAAATGCAGAACTATAAAACTCATAATAGATAAGGCAACACAGGAGAAAATGTAAATGACCTTGAGAATAACAATAATGTTTTAGATAAAACAGCAAAAACACAATCCATGGAAGAAACTACTGAAAAGGTTGAGTTTTTTGAAATTAAAAACTTCTGCTCTATAAAAAGCACTGACAAGAAGATGAGAAAACAAGCCACAGAATAGGAGAAAATATTTGCAAAAGACATATCTGCTAAAGGACTATTATCTAAAGGTTGTGAAGCAAGTGATCTTTCTTACTTGACAAGGACCCACAGGCCACTGTAGCACTTACTTGGCTTTCTTCTCATCTTTTCTCTCGGTCTCAACCTTCTGAATTTTAATCTTAGTTGGATTATTTTACCATTGGTATCCAAATATCTTCCCATAATAATGTGTTTCAAATTAAGGGATGAAACTGAGAAACCAGAATTGGGAAGGAACAAGTTTGCTTTCTAGACCTGGTAAGAACGCCTTTTGTTAAATCCATTGAGGATGCTGCACAGGTGGGCCATTCAACCACCATGAAATACACGACAGCGGTAACAGGTGCCCTGTGAGTGACAGCTATCTGGAAATGAGCTCCACCAAGGCCATCCCACTCACTCTGTACAGCAAGGCTGTTGTGAACTCCCACTTCCCCGTCCTGTAGGAACGCAATGCTTGTTTGCACAAGGGTTCTAACATGAGCAGATGCCGGCATGGCTCACGATATGAAGGATTCTCTGCTTGCTTGTTCTTCCTCCTGCCAGTTTATCTTTCTGGGATACTTCATTTCTTCTCCTCTCTTCATTTCTATACCTAGATGTAAATCCACCTTGCTTGGCCAAGTGCATACTAGGCACACTTTTATGTGGATATTAAAAACTGAACAGTAAATAAACACACTGGGCTGATGGTTATGTCTTCCTGCCAACATGTGGGACTGCCTACCCCAGCTTTGAAGAGCTATTTTATCTTTCTCTTAAAAGACCATGCATGGGTTCTTAACCTGGTATGTAGAGAGTGTACGAATGGTTTTAAGGGATCTGTGAACCTCCTGATTTTCTTTAATAAAGCCAAGTATACGTGCACAGCTTTCACCAGGTTCTCAAAGGGGCTTGGGATCCAAAAACAGCATAAGTTACTAACGTACTAGGTTCCACGGGGAAATGGAGAAAAATATCCATCTTAAAAATCAAACCCTAAATCCACATAAAAATAAAACCATAGCCATAAAAATATAAAGTCTGTTTTTTCATAAGCAAACATTTGTTATGGATTCACTTATGTCCCATCCAAGTATTTTTTTAAATTTTATTAAGTTCACTGGGCTGATACTGGTTAATAAGATTACACAGGTGCCAGCGTGTAATTCCTGACACATGATCTGCACATTGCATTGTGCTCATCGCCCAAAGTCAAGCCTCCTTCAGTCACCTTGTGTTTGACCCTCTTTACCCTCTTCTGCCTCCCCCTACGCCACTGTCTGTTTTAAGGGTTAACATTTGAGACCCTTTAATACTTCAATTACTCAACTCCTGTAGAACAACCAACTCACACAACATTTAACAAAACACTTTTACATCAATATCCTTTAAACTTTACAACAAGCTGTGAAGTAGCTATTATTACCCATGTTTTAAAAATATAGAAATAGACTTTACAAAGTTAAGAAATTCTCTTAAGGTCATAGTACTAATAAATTTGGGTTTTAAACCCAGGTCTTCTGATGCCAAAAATCCATGATATAACATTGTACAAAACACCAGGTCTTAAAAATCAACTGGCCTATGGATACAAAAATTATATTAATAATTGCCTAGAACTGGGGGGAAGAAGAAAGGAAGTGAGAAATATAGAGGGGAGTGCCTGCTAATGGACAGATAGGTTTTTGCAGGGGGATGATGAAAAAGTTCTAAAAATTAGATTGTGGTGACGGTTGCACAACTGTACACGGACTTAAAACAATTGAGTTGTACACTTTCCAAACGGATGAATTATGTGGTGTGTAACTTCTAGCTCAATAAAACTGTGAGAAAATCAAGTGAAAATTGGGAGGGGATGAATTTTTAGTATTTTGTAGTCTTTTAGATCAAAATTATTACCAACTCAAAAACTAATAATTGGCCATACATGAAGGCTTTATTGTTTTGTTTCCCTGAGTATTTAAACTTTATTTCATGTTAAGAATGGTCAATAGTACCTGGAAGAGCAAAGTTGGCTCACTACTCCTGCATTAATTCCAAGCTGGTTGGACTCTGTCTTCAGAACCCTAGCGTTTCAGCTGCTCCCCTTCTGTGCAGTGGGAGAATACGCTATTGACACTCGAACCTAGAGAGGTATAAAAATTGAGACAAAACCCTGATACTTAGGAAGGTTCAGTCACTGAATGACTGATTACGCATGAGGCTGAAAAGATGGAGCAAAATCTACTGGAGACAACATCTGGTACACGGCTTCAGAAACAGCAAGTTACGTACACTCTCATGAGGATTCATGAACATGGCCAATCAGGCTTCTCTCTGAACCAATTTCAGTCTTCCGCTTCTCTTCGGAAATCTCTGATGGCCTTATTAAATCCATCCCAAATCCTCTGCCCACACCCTGCCTCATTTCCCCTTTTACAATAACCACAGGGTCACCACCTTCCTCACTGCCCACGCTCCATCTCCAAATCAGTGGAGATGCCCCAGCAATCCCTTCCCTTCTCCCTTCTAGCTGTCAGACTCCAAAATCATTTAAGCCCCACCTCAAATTTCACCTCACTGGTAGCAGTCAAGCCTTGACCCTCCGCTCCCATGTCACATACCCCACCCACCTAGTCCTTTTAGCCCTTGTGCTGAACTACGGCAACCTTGTTTTCACCGTTATTCGTGTGGAGACCTCTCGTAGCAGCCACCTAGCCTACAGCAGGTAACTTAGGCATTGAGTTACCATGAGTATACTTACTCCCCAATTCCAGCAAGTCATGCAAAAGCAGGTCTAAAACTAAAGCTGTCCTTCAACTAGCAATCCATAAAATAATCTGGAAATGACTTTTACATGTGACTTTTAAGATAATGTATGATTTAAAATGAGTTTCCCATCTAGGTGCTTCACTAATACACATCACTCAGTTTATTACACAAATTTTATTTAATTTATGGAAATGCTTCAAAAATGGGGATTTGATTTATGTGGACTTATCCCATTTAAAAATCACATTCATTCATTCATTCAACTAAAAAATATTTTAGAGCACGAACTGGGTGTCAGGAACTTAGTCACAGAACCCTAAACCAATCTCAGGAGGCAAAATTCAGAGATTCTTTGTCATTCTGTTTACTTTGAAAAGATTTCCTCCCTACATGTCAAGGGTATAACTGAAGACAACAGCAACGAAAGTGCTTAAACCAGCAACATACCTACCAATAAAGGCCCATCGGCTGCTGGCCAGAAAATCACCATCAGCCCGCTCTTTTGCTTGGGCATTGCTCCTAGGTACCCAAACCCTCCGCCAGAATCACAAACCCCCTGCTCCTTCCCAAGAACCGGGGCAAATCCAGCTGTTTTCTTCCCACCCCATCTCCACCCACCAGAGGAAAAGGCTGCCTGGACCCTAGCAAACCACTTCTAAATGACACACAGCTCTACCCTGCCTTATAATCTCCTCAACCACCAGGAACAGAATGGATCCTTCTTTCAGACGGGTTTCATGCAATCAGAACTGCTCTAACTGCTCGTGCATACCAATTACGGGCTTTGTTTACACAGTACACTAAATGCAGACATGACTTAGACACGCCCTGACATCTATCCTCAGGATCTGTACAATGTACTTGCATTCCTCCTGTATCTTCTTTCAGAAAAAATCCCAGCCCGGTGTTGTAGGACCTTCTTACCACACAACACAGCTACTGTGTTCTTGGGTTTGAGGCAAAAATCAATGAGATAAAAATATTATTCAGCCAAAAAAATGGCACCATTCTCATATAAACACCAAATGACCAGACACATGGCAAAATATTTAATTGATACAATCCTAAAATTGGTTAAAGTATGTGCACAGGGGTAGGGGTGGTGGTGTACTCGAGAGAAGGAATAATTTCCATGCTTAGTATTTTTTTCTTTTAAACATAAAATTTCTTACGAAAGCTGGTTTGTAAGTAGTTAACTTCTCAAATCATCAGCCCTAAAGAGGGGAACACAATGGCAGGAAATATGAAATAATATTACAAGAATAATCCAAACCATAAACTTTCTAGTTCAACTTTGATTCCAAGTATATCAATTAAACATATGTGAATGTATGTATAATTGTGATATTCTGAGAATTCACTTCAAACAAATTGTATTTTGACAATCAAGCTCAAGAGAAGGTGGACAGGCCTAGCTTTCACTAGGGTTAGCAATTTATTAAAGCTCAAGCTAGATGTATACCATTCTTAGACCAACAAGTATTGTATCTATTCTGAGATCATGAAGTATGGTACAGCAAAGGGAAAAATTTCAAATCAAGCCTATTTTATTAAATTCTGCCTACGACATACATTTGTGTTTAAATGTTTGCACAGCTCCCCTAAATAAATACTGCTATTTATTATCTGCACACTTTTACCGAGTGGTTTCCAGCAGCTACCTGAATCATTCTGAATCAGTTCCGTTCTATTAACCAAGTGCCACAAAAATAAACCACAGAAATATTTCCAACAAGTGAGTGGAATTATGAGAGTGTAAGGTCAAAAAAGACTTGCACTGGGGCCTGAAGAATGACTGGGCCTTAACCAGGGAACAAGGAACGGAATAAAAAGGGGGAAGGGGAAGGAAGAGCGGTCCATGAAAACAGATTAGCTTAGGCAGAAGCCCCTGCAGGGAGGAAGCTGGGCCCATGGGAGAGGCTAGGAGGCAGCCCACAGGCTGAATTGCAGGAGGGAAGGCAAGAGGGGGTGAGAAAACAGTGGTGAGGAAGGCAGGCAGAGGCCAGACTGTGTGCCTGCTAAGGCTGGGTCTTTACCTTAACACAAAAAGAAAAAGAATTTTTTTTAAAAAAGCAGCTTTGTGTGGCATTTTACAAAATGGACTGAATCCCAAATCAAGTCCCCCAAGTCTCAGTCCCAGTTCAGCAACCAGATGGGCACCATGAAGGGTGAGGCCTGACCTTTGCCCCACTCAGTGTGTGGGCTGAGGGTGCTAACACCTCCCTCAGAGCACTGCTTTGTAAAGTATTTGGCAAATTAGCATTTATAAGATTATACTTTTTTAAATTAAGTGCTGAAACATACACCGTAACTTGCATCTTTCCCTTTTAACGTCACAGACGAATTAAGAAGCATGTGCCCAAAGATAAAATCCTCTCAGACTTGAGCTTTTGCCAAAGGAAATGATATTCGGAAAACTCAAGAACATTAAAATTCGGCAGCTCACCTGTCCTGTGGCCCTTTACAGCTGGAAGGCACACTGTCCCGATACTTATATATTTCAGTCCACCAGAATCTCGTGTTTTAAATAATCATCCTGTAAAACTCCTTAGAAAAAAATTTCCCTGGTGGACATCCAGAACTATGCGTCATCAATCAATCATATTGTATGGAGCCGTTGCAGCCAACCCAGACAGACAGAGTAAGAATCTTTGCATAAAATTAAACATAAATAAGCTGAAGTGCAATGAGGGTGGTATTTTACAGCAGAGCAACGAAGCACGTAGAAAGGAGAAGCACTCGCAGCTCTTTAAGGCTGATTACGTGACTGTATCATCCGCTCCCTTGGTGGTGTACGAGGTCCTTGCTGCCAAAAAACAGCAAGCAAGGAAAAAGCGCCAGGTGCGCTAGAGTGCGGTCTGAGCTCCGCTTACCCTACAGCTTCCGTTCCCCTTATCTCTTCCTAAAAGGAAGCTGTACAGCAACCAAATTTAGCAAGAGTGACGACTGAGTTGACACCCCCGCCGCCACAGAAAACCTCTTCCGGCTGTTTAGGTAACTTCTAGGTGATTTATAGTTACAATATATTAGTGGTATCTTCAATAATATAAGCTTCCATAGTCAAGATACTATTGGTATTGGTATCTTTAAAATAAAAGCAAAATAAAATTTTAGAAAAACACATTCTCATAGATGACCTGTGTGGACAGAACGTATATTTATAGATTAGCTATCAAAACTGAATGCCTATAATTCAGATTTTCTGAAATTACTACCAACAGAAATACTGGCTGATAGGAGTTGAGTTTATTCAAAAAGTATGTCTCACCCAGCACATTTTACTTCCAATCTTTATCAAATGAGACATTTTACACCTTTCAGGAATTCCTCCTTCAGTGCAAAACAGCATTTTGTGAAATAAGAGTGTCCAACTTGGGCATCATTTTCAAAATCTGAAACCTGTGTTATAGAACCGCTGGTCGAACACTGTTTTCTTTTCATCCGTCTGATTATCAAATAGCTACTCAGGAATTCCTGAAATACCTACAATTCTTTTTCATTCAATACCAGAAAACTCTTACAAGCTTAATGAATTGGAGAAACATCGCTCCGTAACAAAGGCAAGATGCTTCGAGGTGCCGCAGGAATCTCATCAGCCAGTCTTCTTCTGTGGGGAGGGGATGCCACACCCTGAAAGGTTAACTGAACACACTGAAGGGGCTGTCACGTGTCCCTTCTGAAGAACAGCGGGACCAGACTGAGAGGCTTCAGAGCAGGATAGAACTACTTTTAATCCCATGTTCTAGGCTAGTTGGCAACAACCTAAAACTCCTTTGTCTCTTCTGGTCTTGAATGCAGAGGATGAGAGCCCGTGTATGGATTATTAGAAAATTTGGTCTACGTAAACGTTAGGGCTTTACAATGATCCTTAATCAGAATAAATTCTCTTAGATATGGCAAACACCAAATGTATTAAATCAATCGGTATTCTTTTCAAAGACAAAATGCAAAGTGATTTTAGCCCTGGCTGGTGTAGTGGGTTGGGCATCACCCTGCAAACTAGGAAGGTCGCCAGTTGGATTCCTGGTCGGGGCACATGCCTGGGTTGCAGGCCAGGTCCCCAGTTGGGGGCATGTGACAGGCCACCAACTGATGTTTTTCTTGCCCATTGATGCTTCTTTCTCCCTCCCTTCCCCTTTCTCTGAAAACAAATTAATACTTTAAAAAAATAAACTGATTTTATGTGAAAAGACTGTAGTGTGATATAATTCTTTTAGGCATTAGATAGAATTCAGACAAATGCACAGTAAAAACAATGGAATATTGTAAACTTATACCATTTACTTCTCTCTCAATTTTGAAACCGACATTTGGCAAGATCAATAACATGGAATATAATTGAAGAACTTTAATATATCAAAACAAGAGAGTGAGAGAAGTTCCTCAGGGCCTCCAGATAGAATGTAGTCCCAAGACAGAGCTCTGAGTGAAAACAAGTTAGACTTTTATATTAGAGACTAAAGCCGCATTCCATTCCTCATTTCACCTGCAGTTCGAGACGTTGACTGGAACAAGGTCGGGGTAAAGCAGGCGTTTGGGCCAAGCCGAGCTGGAGAAGAGCAACTTCAAACCAGAGGCAGGCCAAATGCACGTCGGGATGTCATCACTTCTACTGAAGAACGATGTAATTTGTTACCTTCCTCAAACCTGGCTGCAAGAACTGGCACCTTCACCTTCCAATCAAGTCCCTGACTCATGAGGCTCATACCCTCCCCGACCAAGAGTGAATACAGGCTGATCTTGTTCCAGAAAAAGGAAGGAGGAAGAGAAAATTTGAAGGAAGATGTAGGTGCCTGTGAAAATCTATTCCAAGAAAAAGGAAATGGGTACAAGATTACTTGGCACCAAGTTCCTGGTGTTGGGCCCAGAGGGGAAGGAGAGAGACCCACAGCACTGGGGCCAGCCAGATGCGCTGACCTAGTCAGGTCTCTTACTTGGTATCTCTCTGCCGCAGAGTCGGAAAACAAACTGCCTACTCTCATAGATGATCAAACTCAATCGCCTGAAAAGCCCATTAGAATCCAAATGAACCACCTGGAAACCAGTTTGCACTTGGCAACAAGAGGTATGACAGGTTGGTCAAGGACAGAGCCTTGGAGCTACGTAGGGGGCATTTATTCCTGGTTCCACCAGCCCAGTGACCTTGGGCACATTTCTTAACTGCTCCCTGTCTCTGCAGCCAATTACAGCATAACCACCTCCCAGGACGGCTGTGAGGATTCCAAGACTTAGCACATGCACACTGCTTAAAACAGGGGCGTGGCCCCCAGTAAGTAAGCAGCATATCTACCTGTCAGTTACCAGTCATTATTTACTAAGGAAGTGGTTCGTTTTTTACCGTTCTAGGAAGGGAAGGTGGTTTGATTAGGAAAATTATAACCACAGATTGATTCTCTCTTAATCGCATTCCGTGGGGTGACCATCAATTTGTCGGGCCTTTTAGGAGGAACAGGATGTAATCCATAGCAAGGCTGTGCATGTCTCTCTGTGCACCTACACCACCTGCCTAGGCTAGTGTGGGCCAAAGAGACCTCCCCCGGGGTAACAACAGGGCCTGGCTTGAACCAAGCAAGAACACCCCGGGGAGAGCCATCCAGCCTCGCTCTCTGGCCGTCCTGCTCTCCAGACGAGATGAGGGTGAGCATGCTAACCGCTGACTGAACAGGAGCTGGGTTTCTATCCTCCTCAGCAGTAACTGTGAGCTGTGCAGACTTGGGGACCCCACCCGGCAAGTGATCACAGAAACCGTGGGCAGGAGCCAAGCGTTAACAATACAGGACTAGGAGCAACATCAGGGCGCCCATCCACAAGCCTTTGGCTCCTCTCATCTGAGGAGCGAGACCTACACCAGCGGCTGGCTGCTGGGGGCTCCAGACTCCGACTGGGGATAATCACAGAAGGGCACCAGACTGTCATGATTGGCCTGTTTCAGTAAGAATCACTGCAGTATAGTTAATAAAACATTATTTATTTTTTTTACAAATGTGCCTGGAGAACAGAGATCAGGGGACTTGTTCGGGGCTGCGGCACTAAGCCCCGCCCCCAGGGTTCTTGGCGGCTGCGCGTTGGGTGAGAACCAGCCCAAGTCAGTGGACATGTGGTCCATACCTGTTGGAGAGCATCAAAGCTCCTCGTTTCAGGAACACCTTCGAAACAAGTCGTGGTGTCAACAACAATGATAATAATACTCTCAGCCAACTAACTTTCCTTTTTGAGGACGTTGTCTATCTCTGGGAATGACAGCATTCACCACCAAGTGCTCGATTGTATCTACACCCAAAATCCTAGAGTGAGACGGGGACAACCATTCTAGCTCTGATTTTGATGTTAATTTTTTCACTTTACATTATATTGAATCACTTATAACTATGAGATCTTTGAGAGACTTTTGGGGTTCCCATTCTCGTCTGAGTAGGAAGGTCCCCAGCCCATACCTATGTGGCCTGCGTCTGTACCCACTAGGTACTACCAGGGAGATGCAAGGATGAAATTCATAAAATATACTTTTTTATGCCTAAGTGTAAAATTTCAAAGCTAAAAGAGAGACTAGTTTCAAAGGCAAGCTGGCTTTCAAAACTGATGGATTGGAAGCATTATTCTAACTCTGTTTTTTCAGCTAAAAAGCAGCACACCTGTCATTACATCGCAACAGTTTCTAGGCTCTGGCTCAACAGAAGGGGACAAGAATCTTAGTGCTTTAAACAATGCTCATTAAATCAAAAAATTAAATTGAATAACAAATACTTTGTAAGTCCCTCCACAAAGGCATTTCAGGGAATGCAAACATGTATAGGTTATTACTCCAGGCCTCAGAAGAGACACTGATTGAGGACTTTTCAAACCTTATTTTCCCTGATGGGAAGCACCAGATACACAACAGCTGGACGAAGACAGAAGGTACACAGGCACAGTTGAGTTCAATTTAAGTGACGGAGGGAATTTGACAAAACACAACATGCCGCAAAAACCCATCAAATGGTGTCTACTCCACGTGCTCCCTACTTCCTAGGATGCTCTAGAAGTTCTATCTCCCAAGCAGACTGGGGGTCTGGGCTTTTCTATTGCTGTGGTCCTACCACCACCAAATCTGACGTCAAGACCGTGAAGCACATGCCCTCACAGCTGCAAATGCCTTGTTTCATGTTCGCTGTAGAGCAAACTCTCAATGCTAAAATGGGGGTTTAAACAGAAGGCCGTCACCAGAAATTTCATTGGTCCATTTCTGGTCATAGACAGTTCTAGTAGCAGCTCATCTTTCATGAATACTCCTGCCACTTCTAGGGGAAAAAAGGCCCTGAAGGGAGTGGGTAAAACACGGGTTAAAAGGTGGCAGCTCACTCACTCCAGGCCAAGGACTGCCTGAAGATGAGAAGCCTCCTCTCCTCAAGGTGAATCACACCACACTTCAGCAAAGATTATCTGTGGTCCTTACAACTTCCTTCCTCCTTAACCCTTTATTACTGTTGCTATTATTGGCAGTAATAAACATCTACAAAAGATGCATATAAAGTTTGCAATAGAAGTCAAACCAGGACTCATGCTAAGTCAGCCCGGATATTAAGATAGGGAAAGAATCCTTTAAACCTAGACCCTACACTTTTGTATTAAAGTATATCGAGGTGGCTCTCATCAACAGGCAAAGACACTGCTTACCCAGCAGCAAGCTGATATGGTCTGTTACCATTCTGTAACTCTTGAGAAGAGGCCAGACTTAGCCTCAAGATTAAATGCTGTGATGACCGGAGTGAACACAGACCTTGCTGGCCAGGCCAACACCTAATAAACGTGGTGGCTTCTCCCATAAACAATCTGATAGACAGCGTTGGTGGGGAGATGGTCCCCAAGTTTATGGATGAACTTGACTCATCGTTAGGCCGTCTAGATCCTTATTTACTGACTGTGGTTCGCACTGTCAGCGGGGCCTGCAGAAGTACTTGCAGTATAAGCTACTGAACCAGATTTTATCACGTTCAACCAAGGCAGGAGATGCAAGTAGACCTTTCAACAGGAAGCGAACTTCACTGCCCAAGATGTTGTCAACTCGAACTTTCAAGACACAATAATAAATTGAAAATAGCCTGCATTTTCCCCTCAATTCAGACATGAGACTATTCAATCTGACACAAAAAGGTTTTTGCAAATCAGTAGCCCATTTCGAAATGGCCCATTTTCATCCTAGCACCATGGCTGTTTTAAAAATGGTCACAACCAACATAGCAGCCTACAGGCTGCATGGAAGTGCCAAGCTCGGAAAAGCTTTGCTCACTGTGGCGGGTACCATCAGCAGAAGGAATTCACAACAGGATGCTCTGCTGGGCCCATTAATCAATTTGTGAAAATTCCAACAAAGCACTTGCTCAGCCCCTCTTCCCAAAAAGCATTTTTTAATTCCACAAAGGAATCATCGGAAGCCAGAGACTCTAGGATGGTTAGAGGGCTAACCATTTTGACAAATCTTTAATGAAAAACTTGAGAAAGCCATTCACGCACAGCCCTGCTTCACACACCAGCTTTTTTCTTCAGCTCCAAACGTGATGGTAATAACTAGCATTCACCTCCCTGCCATTACAATAGCTCTCTCTGCAATTCAGCTGAGACCACTGAAACTGCTCTACGAGGAACAGAAAAGTTCATCACACGTTCAATAAAACGCCCCCGTTCCATTTTCCTGCAGTGTATTGTTAATGATGGCACACCGCACACACAAAAGCAAAAGGAGGGTCTTCCGCGGGAAAGTGCGGGACCCCCCTACCCCTCCAGCACATGGGCTGGGCCTTCTTTGTTGTTTGGGGTCGTTTTTTCCACTAACTGGCATTTATTATGGATTTTAAAAATGAGAGAAGAGAGGAAAACCCAGCCAGCCAATCAGAAGAGTGCTAAAATGATGTTATCCTAAATCCTAATTAGGGCTCTTTTAAAAATGTGATCAAGAATATGGACCTTCTCCCAGGTAACGTGTGTCCACCCAAAATTCCTTATTTTCAGGGAGTTGATTCACAAAGTCCTTTGTCCAAGTTTTGTCCAGAGTTCACAGATTCCAAGTTCAAACCCAAGACTAGACCAATCTCTGACTTTAAGCTATTTTGGATGTCTATCAGGGATAGCTGAAGAGTGGTTCAAAAAGGTTACCTTTCTAAAAAATTTCAGTGGCTTATGTAGATGGAGAATTTCCTGGTAATTTCTTTGCAGTGTACAGAAGAGTAAACTCCTTTTTTCAGCTGTCTACACCTTCTTCCAAGGAAAAGGCCCACCCTTTAATTCCTAATCCTTCCTTCCCCCATACCCTCTCTGCATACATCACTTACCAGGATTACCCAGCAGCCCTGGAACAATCTCCCAGCTACAGTTCTCATCCCTTCTTAACTCCCCCAAACCTTGTCCAAAAATGGAAAGACTGCTCACATGCAGTCCCTGCTACCCACCCTGTCAGTGTATCCAATTTTACTCCATAAAGCCAGTGTCCCACCTCTCAAGGTGTTCAAAGTTAGTCAGATGTTTGTTAGAAATGCAAACACCCAGGACACACCCTACATCTCAGAACAGTCCCGTCTGACAGAATTTCAGGGTCGGGGTGGAGCGCAGCAAGGTGACTATTTAAGAAGCTCACTGGGCACTTTTGATGCACCCAGTTTGCGAGTCATTTCTCTAAAGCAGGCTTCCGTTGAAGCCTGCTTAGGAGTACACCTGCCTAATTTTGCGTACTCATTCTCACCTTCGGCTTTGTTCTAGTTCTTTCCTTTCCATGGAAATATGCGCCTCTCCACTGACCTAAATCTCACACATTTTAAAAGGTCTGTCTCAAAGCCCCCTTATTCCTCAATACTGATCTATCCTGGCGTCCCTTGAGGTGGATTCTTCTCTGACCCCAACATCAGCACTACCTAGTAGGAAAGTAAGTGCGGAGGTTCTCAAAAATGCCCGGTCCTAGACCAGCCTAAGGGCTACTGGCGGAATGCTGTCTATCATTGGTAGAAGTGGGGCTCTTGTGGTAACTAGAGGAAAAGAATTTCCTGGGACCTGCATGGGAGAATGTGGCTCTGTGGTAGGGCTTATTGATGTTGTAAAATTAAGGGGGTTCCCCTTCTGGCTTCCCAGGGTCCCATCTCTGTCTGTCTCGGCTTGGAAAACATCCAACTATGTCTTCAGCAGGGCCTGGGTGGAGGCCACTGCTCAGAGTTGATGCTCCATGTCAAAGCCCAGTCCAGTCCATCATCTGGCTAGCATAGTGTGTTTCCAGCTGTAGTCCATTGCTGTGCTTCGGTATTCAGGAACCCTCCTGGAGGCCATGGAGAGAATGAGTGTGTGTATTGTGTGAATTCGGGTCGCCAGGGTAACAGAGAGAGCTTCCTTGTACCCCTGGGATTATAGTAGTTTGGGATTGGAATGGACCGTGCTTTCTCAAAATGCCCAATCAACTTCCCCAACTTTTGTGTACTTCTGATAGGCCCACTTCCTAACCAATCCCTTCTTTCCCCGGGCCAGACTGACAGGCCTCTTTGGTTCAGCAGTTCCCCCATGCCCTTTTAACTTCTACTGTGCACATGCCTGCCTTTCCCTGCTCCCACCCCCACACTTCTACGCAGAGGGGAGGGGAAGGATGTTACTCTGCTTGGTGCAGAAATAAACCCCTGGAGTGTGAAGGTGTAGCTTCCTGGCTAGCAAGCAAACAGGTTTATGCTTCCCAGTTTATTAAACTCAATGTCTAGTTCCCTTTGCTCTCTTTTCTAGCTAAACACTACTGGTACCACAAGTTCTACAGAAATGGGGGGACGTGGAATGAAATGTGTAGACAGGAAAAAAAGTCTGTATATATGAAACAGAGAATTCTCCAAAACACCAAAATATTTTGAAATGCAGGTCAGGCAGAGAAGAGTTAAAATCCTTTAAACCTGTTCTCTAGGCTAATATAATGAGTGCAGGCTATGAGAGAAAAGCTAGTTGGGTGGAGACAGCTGTCCGTGGCTGAGCCTAACAGGATATACTGAACAAGGCTTGGAGTGAGGGTACTGGGCTTCGGAAAAAGACCTCGTCTGCACTCCCTCCCGCTTCTCCACAGCAGCGTTCTCAAAAACATCTATGCCATTTAATTAAATAGTAGGTCCATAAAAAGTAGTGTAGGCTTGAAACTGTAAACTACTGCATAAAAATATACAATTACTTTTTAAAATTATGTACAAACCAGGTGATAATTATACTAATAATAAGGTTCCCTATAATATTCACAAGTTTTAAAACTCTGCAATCCTCAAATCTTACGAGTGGGCATAACCATCTCTAAACCCATGCATTTATTCTTAAAAAGTAAACGCAAAGTTTCCGGGGGAAACGGGCGCTGTGCTAAGTGCTGGGGGGACACTAAGATGAATGCGAAATGGTCACTGCCCTTGAGCAGCTCAGCACAAGCTTGTGGGGGAGGACTATAATAAAGACAAATAGCAAGAGTGCAAAGCAGTGTGTGCTAAGTGCCATAAGAGAAATTCAAGGCACTCCAGGAGCTCGGGAAAGGAAGAGTGATTGCCAGAATAAACAGAAAACGGCACAGAGGCAGCAGCACTTTACCTGGTTCATAAGGAATGAGCGTAAGTCTGTTACGTGGAGGTTACAACTGAGAGGGCGGTCTGTAAGTGGGAAGGGCAGGAGCTGAGGAACAATGATGGAAAAGCCCAGGGCTTGGAGTGGAACGGGGTGGAGGCTGAGGCAGAGCTGTCAAAGGGATATTTGAACAAGCTCCCTGATCTCTCTTCGGTGTTCGTCAGGAGGATGGGGCTAATTTTGCATCAATAAGGCCACTCTGCTGATGGGGAGGCCAAATCTGGTTAGCCCAAAGGCACCCAGCTTATTTCTTCCCTAACAAGGAACACTGTGACGCAACCTTAAACCTAAATGGAAAGGGACTTGGAAACAAAGTTTTCTGAAATAAAACTGAGCAAGAAGAAGTAAGATCCTGGCCAGAGCATAAAGTCAGAAGACCTGGTTTTGAGTCCAAGTTCACCCTGCCAGCTACCCCACCTTGAGTAACTCACTCACACTTCTTATTCTTCCCATGCAAAATGCAAATAATAACTCCTCAGCCCAGTAAGACTGTCTGCTGATCCGATGAGATGGATGTGAATTAGGACCTTCCTATCTCATTGCAAAGCTCTTTCAAAATATAATATTAAAATATTTTTTCAATTTTATTTTTATATGCGAGTAACACATAGAGAATGTCACGATAAAAAACTCAAGCAATACAGTGAGTGTCCCAGCAAGGGGAGCCCTAGGCGTAGGCTGAAGCAGACACCAGGGACGCCAGGGCAGGGGAATGCAGGATTGGTGCTGAGACTGTTGGGCTGCTGGACGAACCACCTTTCAGCACGGACGGCTGCACTTGCCGTTCACTTAGACCTACACGCCTGCTTAACCGAAATCAGTGCAAACTAGTTTAAATTAAACCTGCAACACAGAAATTCCTAAGTGATACCTGATTTTAAAAAGCTTTATTTTGTTCAGATTTCATGACGACCCCTTAATAAATATGAAGATATTAATATGGTCCTACATCATTTCCTTTATTACCCACATGGCTTTTCTTAATAGCTAAGTCAATCAATATTGAACTGCCAACTATACAATTATCTAACTCATATAAAGTAGAATTTAGCAGATCAGAATTCTTTTTCAAAGTTAGAGAACAAATGCAAGATATAGGCACACATTTGTACATTATAGGAAACTCTTTTGCTATTAGCCATAGAAATGTTTGAAGCCCTAAAGAAAATATTAACCTGCAGTAAAGGATTCTTCGTATGGCTAATTAAAATAAATCTTTCTTTGATCCCATGCAGTCCACAAGACTTTCAAACTGTAACATACTAGTCTAGCACACTTACAACTTAAAAGCCAAATAATTTTTCCCACCCAACTAATATCTAACATGTCAGACTACATAGCTATTTCTCAAATTCCTCACCTCCTGAATCTCTGACAACCTAAGTTTTCCTCCCTCTTCCTCCCCACCTTCCCCTAATAACTGATTCTCTGTACATGTTCCCCCCTTCTAACCAAAGTAACAATAAAATTTATCCAAACCAGGGCGCTTTGAGAGTGAAAAGGAGAAGCTGTTAAAAATTAAGCCATCAAAGCAGGTATTAAAAAAAAAGACAACAAAAACTAGGACATATGTAACCCTACTTGCAAGTATTATTCTGGGTAAAAAGAAAAATCTATTTACTGAGAAAGAGGAAAGAAATTGCATCTTTAGCAAGTTGAACTAGTAAGTAAACCTTCGGACCATCCCCAGCACTGAAATCCCATCTCTGAACTGTGCACCAGGAAGGGAAGCTGCCCACCGGCCGATCGTTCCTCCCCTCCTCTCTGGCAAAGTCCAGGTCAGTATGCACTGGGGTAACGCCTGAACCCCTCGGGGCCACTGGGAAAAGCTTAGGGGCTTGTTTGTTCTCTGCTGTAAACTGAAGACCATCCTTCACTGCTAAAGAGGCACTAAGAACCTTCAATTAAGAAGGCATTAACAATGTCAGCTTCAACTTCATCCTCACCCAAAACACTCATTCAATATGGTTTACTGTGCTGGGTGTTGCAAAGGTCACAGGGTGTAGCTCACGTCCTCTATGAATTTGTAGTCCAAGAAGAAAAATGACATGGCATGGGCCTAAAATGGGAGAAACTCACACATCAAATAGGGAATTTAAAAGCAAAGGCCGACAAAGAACAGCACAGCAGGGTTTGGGAACAGAGCACAAAGCAAACCGGTTTAAGGGGAAGCTGGTTAAAGTGAGCCTGAGGCACCTGCTTGGGGATGCAGCGAGGAGGCAGCACTTCACCTGGGGGAAGAAGACACAAGGGGAAATTACAAAGAGGACCATTTCAGGTCCCTTTTTGGGGTCCACTCAGGTTCATCGGAGTTTGGAACCCAGGCATTCTTAACCATAACCTTAACCTTGGGCTCTCCATCCCAGCAGCATCACACCCGAACTCTCATTGGCCTGTGAGCTCCCTTGGACCGGGGGCTTTCCTGTTGGTCACTGGACTCTAATTGGCACCCCCCCCCAAACAGGTGAACAATAAATACCTTTTATAACTAATAAAACAACATACAATTTACCATCTTAACCATTTGTAGGTGTACAGCTCAGTATTATTAAGTACATGCACGAGACTCTACACGATTTTTAACTCGTATTCCGCCAGACTTTGTAAAACATGCAATACCAGACTGTCTAGTCAGGGGCACTGACTTCTTTCACCCTAGATTGTCAAATAAAAAATGACAACAGCCAGCACAACAATAGTCCGGTGTGAATGAGTCAAAATTATACCTTTTTTTTTTTTGTCAGATGGGCAAAAAATATAACAAGTATTTTGGTGTGCTGCTGACTTTCAGTAATTGGTTCACGTATACCATGGGATGACAAAGGTTAAAATTTGCTGTTCTATGTCTGTTACCGCAGGTAGTTAGCAATTATTAATAAGAAAAAGGAGCAGAGGAAATTAGACATTGAGCTTAGTAAACTGATGCATGAGACTGTTTGCTGCACCAGGGAGCTACAGCTTCGCACCCCAGGGATTAACACTCCCATCCCCACTCCATCCAACACAGGATTGTTGGGTGAGGCAAGTGGATGTACTTGACTAAAGAGGTGTGGACACAGCCAAAGCCTACAAAAGCTCGGGAAGTTGATTGATTCTTTTGAAAAAACACCTCGTTCATCCCAAACACAAACTAATATAATCCCAGGGGAACAAAGAATCAATCTCAATCTCTCTCTCTCTCTCTCTCTCCCCCCCCCTCTCTCCCCCACACTCACCCCTCTTGTTTGTGTGTTCTCTCTCACCTGCACATTTTCCCCTTTCATTCACACATTCTCTCTTGCCCAGGAGCATGCAACCCTATGGGACTCGCAGCTACCAGAGCCCACGGCAGACTGTGGGACTCCGAAAGGACTAAGGTTTAACGTGAAGCAGAAACTCTGGGCCTTAAATTTTGCTTTGCCCTTGCTGAAGACACAGGTAGACTTTTTCCATGGCAGAACGGAGGGAGATGGGACTTTGGGAACCCTGGGGCAGATTTCCACCTGAACAAGCCATCTTGTCACACCACAGTCTCCCACATGTGGGTCCTTGGGATGCTGTGGAAGAGCTCGGCTTCACCGGCAACATAACCATCTCCGCCATCAGTGTCCAGAACTCTTACCATCTTGTAAAACTGAAAATTGGTATCCACTTATCCCTCTTCCTCCAGCCTCTGGCAACCCCCCTTTCCCCCTCTGTCTCTGAACTGATCACTGTTTACCTCATATAAGTGGGATCATACAGTATCTGTCTTTTTGAGACTGGCTTATTTCACTTAATGTCCTCAAGGTTCAGCCATGTTGTAACATATCCGAATTTCCTTTCTTTCTGAGGCTTAATAATATTCCATTCCATGTACCTATTACTTAATTGTTTTTCCAAATTATATACCTTTTGAATCAATGCAGTAGTTGTTCCTCAGGGATGAGAACCCAGTCTTTGCAAATTTGAGAGAACGTCAAATTTCTTTCTTGGACTATAATATTTAAGATTTCTTACAAAAACATAAAGGAACTGGCAATTTAAATAAATATAAATCAGGTGAAAAAAATGTTTTCCTGAGGCTCTTCTGTTTCCTGCCACTCAAGGATGAGGCATGACTCAGTAGCTCGCTTGGGCTGTGTGAACTGAGATTTTCCTGGTAAACCTTCTTGCTTTTATCAGCTGATATTTTAACACTTCCATTTTAGTGCACAGCTGAAACCCATTTTCATGAAGGCCAAGAGGAGAACCTCTTCATCCACTACAGAAAGAAGAAACATTGTTGTTAAATATTTTCAAATCCTGACTTTCATAAACCACAGAAGTCTAAAAAAGGAAGCGCTGGGGGAGGGGACTGTGTCTCCACAAGGGTGACCTCCCAAGAAGTGCAGATGAGCACTCAGGGCCCCATGAGAGCTACTGTGCAGGTTCTCAGTCTCCAGACACTGCCACTGTTCCTGCAGCGACTTCCCCTTTCCTTCCTCCCTCCACCTTGAGATTCTGAATAGATGACCAAAATGCATAATCACAAGTGAGTTTCATAATGACACTACATTATTCTCCCTACTCCTTGGAACTTCGCGGTGGCTTGACCTAATCATCTTAATAAAGCTAAATAGAATGACTTGCTTTAAAAGCCTTTCTTCTGTCAAAGCTTCCTGTCAATAAGGCCACAGTTCCCAACCAATTTAAGCGGGTCAGAACTGCTTCAGTTAATTTCTACCATATGCTGTCTTGAGGGTAGGAAAGGGTTAAATTATACTTTCATCCAGAAATGACACCTTAGAAAACTGGAAAACCTGGACAGCGGAGTGACCCACGCAACTAAGAATACCAGAAATGTTAACTAAGCCAAGAAAACCGAATGAACGGAAAGGTGGGAGCAGAGTAGAATACATTGCCAGGGCAATTAATTGAGCTCAGGTCATACTGGTTTTTAGTCACTAACAAGTGGTCAGAAAATTGGACCAGGAAACTGAAAAAGGAGCGGGAATCGCTCTTCACATTTCCTCTGGTCCCTGCGGTGGGTGTGCTGCTTCACAAATATCTACTATGCTTAATATACGTTGATTTGGAGATTGATGTTTACTGGACTGTGAGCAATAAATGCAAGATCGCTGTTTCTTTTCCCTTCTTAACATACCTCAGTAATTTTTTTTAAAAAATACAAATTCAACCAGAAAGTGAGAGTCGACATATCATGAATACACAAATACTTAAATACATTACCAGGTATGTAACCCTGCAAAGCACAAAATCTAATCAAAGAAAAAGGAAGTACCCAAAAGTGTTTGAAGAAAATACGTTCATATCATCTCTTTCACTTAGATGTGTTTCATCTTTGAAAACATGGGAGATAAAGGATCTTCCTTTAATGTCACTGTAGGAACCCTGATGGCTCATGTAGGCACAGACACAGAAAATTCTATGGTCAGTGCTGCTATTATGAGATAGAGCCAGGCCCTGCTCTGTCCCTTTATTTAAAAGGAAAACCAGAAAATGATTACAGCCTACATTTGGTCTTTTATCCAAAACTTCTATTTTGCTTATTTTCTTGAGGCACAAACACATATAGATTAAAGAACATCCTAATGCTGTTTGGGCTTCAAGCCCCAAAGGCAGCTCAACTTGCAACAGCCTCTCCTCTCACAGGGATAACCCACCTGATGGCACCCAGACACGCAAAGTCAACGCGGTGGTCAGCAGGCTGGCAAGGCTGACTCAGCTGGGGACCGTACAGACCCTGGCCGTCTGTTCTAACTGCGCTCAGGGCAAATGAATTTCTTTAGCAATTGCTCTACACAGTGCGAAGGCTTGATCGAATTCTTACTATCTCATTCACAGTTCAGCGAAGAAGATCCTTCTGAAATAACCGAGCATGAGTGGCCATGGCAACTGCCCCTCCTTCAACTTTTAGCGATTAAGAAATTTAGGGGCATTTCTGTACTTTTCCAACACAACAGAATTTGAGGCAGACAACCCTATTATATAACACAATTTAAGGATCCTGGAAGCAATGGAATACAAATACCTATATTTGGCCTTGACCTGTATGTCTCAGTTGGTCGGGCATTGTCCTGCAAAGGGAAAGGTTGCCAGTTCGATTCCCAGTCAAGTCAGGACACAGGCCTGGGCTGTGGGTTCAGTCCCAGTCACAGGGCAGCCAAGAGATGATCGATGTTGCTCTCTCACATCCATGTTTTTCTCCCTCCCTTCCCCCCTCTCTAAAAACAAATAAAATAAATCTCAGAAAGACACCTGTATTTGCTTTATGAAGATTTAACATTGGACTCTGACAAGCTTCAGTCAATTCAGCTTAAGCAGAAAAACATTCCCCAAAGGTAACACTTACAGCAAAGCTTTTTTACTGTTGTTAGTATCTTTGGTTTGAAATCTTTAATAAATATCTGTTTAAAAAGTGCATTTGTATTTTTGATGTATTTTTATATCCCTATGCTATTTTTAGTATTACCAAGCTGACTTCCAGGAATGGAAGCCCAATATATAGTAACGTAAGCTTCACGCCTAACGTAGCCCGCAGGAAATACGAGTTGGTGGTGTGGCCCTGCTTCAAGATTAAATGCTCAGGAAGCAATTAGGCCCGACATCGGGAGTCACTTGTAAATAAAAAGATTTTAAAGACAAAGCTCACAGATATTTTTAAGTGCGTTAGCCCTTAAGCAATGAGAAAATAATCTTTTTTTCTTTCCTAAGTTATCCATACAAGGCATGGCTGTCGTTATAGTTCCACTAAAAAAACCTGGGCTCATTAAAATCGCATTTGAAGCCAATACAACATAATCAGAATATCTCAAAGCAAAAATCTTCCAGACGAAAATGTCCTAATTTCTTTTCACTTCCCTGAATGCCGAAAGCCACGGATTTCTACGCTCTACAGCAATCTTTTGACATGACAACACCTCGTTCCTGACTGACTTGCAATTTTCCCCAGCAGAGAAACCCACCAGCCCGACAGAGTACTCCACCGTATACTCACTCATTAAGTAAACTGTTTTCAGAGTTTTCTGAGCACTTTGGGACAGCTCTGAGATGCTTGGGCACTGTGAGGTCCTGCAACTTCAGGATGGGGAGCTCAACCAGCCCAAGAAGCTTCTAGAAGACAGTAGAGTTCAAATTCCAAGGAGCTGAACATAAGGCTTATTTTTCTAATATCTTAAAAAACAAACAAATAACTGCTAGAGCCACCAGCCTTCTCTCTTACTCTGTGCCATTCACACATTCTTCTGACAATGAGGAAACGCTCACTGGCACAGTACACTGTTTTTAGCCCCTTAACATTTATCAAAATGTCATAATACTTCACCAAGTTCTAGCATTTTTCATCACAGTGCCCCCCACAAGGTGCTGGTAGTGCCCCAATACCAAGAGGCATTCTGTCTGGCATGACATGGAGGGTGCCTTTGTTATTTTATAACGATAGAAAGACTGGCTAGTTGACTAGCTATTCTGTTAAAGCCTGCCACTGTCAGCCTGGACCAGAATACAGGAGATTCTGGTAAAAATTCATCAGTGAGGGGCCTAAGGTCAGACAAACTTCTGCAACAAGGCACAGCCAGATTTCCAGCACACGGGCCAACAGCAGACTCTGTAAACCTCGCCGAGGGAGAGCACGCGGGAGTGGGTCCTGAGTAAGAGGCCGGAGGCCGGGCTTCCATCCCCACCGGGCACATCCTCCTATTTCTCAAAACGCCCACAGGATACAGCACAAGGCCCAGCAGGCTGGGCTGGTGCCCGTGTCCCTCACTGCTGCGTGGCAGGCGCACCCAAGGCGCCCGTTAACTACGGCGGTGACCCACATCCAGCAGGCGCTCGAGGAGCAGCGTGAGCCACAGCAGCAGCCTCTGCCCGGGAGCTCCTGCTAGAGCATCCCTGTCCGTAGCCCCGGCAGACCTGCTCTGTCTCCCGGGAGGGGGATAAGAGAAGAAACGAAAGGAAGAAAAACGGATGCTGGGATAGGCCATTCTACCTTCAAGTTTCTCACTCATCAATTGAATTCTTGGCAGGGCAGGTCCGCATCACCTGATTACCTCGGTACTTCCCATGGACATTTCCAGAAATGTTCCTGGTGGACAAACGCAAACCATTCCTATTTGCGTTTTCTCTTTCAACATCGTGCGTTCGAGCTGCACGAAAAAGCCATTTCTGTGTTTCATAAAGCTGTCCGGTGCGCACTTCCTTGGTGAACGGCTGTCTTTTCATACCATGTCGACTTCCCAAATCAAAGAGATCGGTGCCTCCTGCCCTGACCTCGCAGAATCCCCTACCAACTGTCGGACTCTCCTTCCGACCTGCAGGCCTGTTCTTTTTAAGGTAGTCAAAACGGACTCGGAAGTACCTGGGAAGCCTCTCTTATTCCCCTCAGCATTCCTAGGGCCAGGATATCCTGCTGTCGAAGTAAATGTTGTAACAGTGTAAGAGTCACAGGGTTGCCAGGTATAAAAATAAGGCGTGCTCAGTTAAATTTGAACTTCAAATAATGAACACCTTTTAACACAGTGGACCCTTGAACATCACAGGTTTGAACTGCACAGGTCCACTTATACATGGATTTGTTTTTCAATAAATGCTGTAAATGGATTTTCTCTTCCTTATGGTTTTAATAACATTTTCTTTTCTCTACCTTACTTTAAGAACACAGTGTTTGATACATGTACAAAATATGTGTTTATCGACTGTGTATGCTATGGGTAAGGCTTCTGGTCAACTATTGGCTTTTAGTTATGTTTTGGGGGAGTCAAAAGTTATATGCGGATTTTGGAGGGGGGTTGGGGAAGACAGGTCAGCTCCCTTGATCCCAGCACTGTTCAAGGGTCACCTGTATAAGTTTGTCCCAAACAGTGCATGGGACATACTTATGCTACAAAAAACAGTGTTTATCTCAAATTGCATTTTAAATGGGTATCCTGTATGTCATCTGGCAACCCTATGGGGAGAGGGTACTCATCTATCATCGAAGACAAGGAACACAGTGAGGCTACAGACTGTGATGGGTGAGAAAACTAAAGGAGCTTCAATAACTTAGAATAATGCTGAAAAGTTTGTGGGGGAGGAGGGCAGAGGACAACGAGATTCAGAGCCATTCATCGAAAGTCACCCCCCAAAAGCCACTGGCCTGAAACAGCCTCCATGGGCCACCACACAAGACTGCCCAAAGACGCACTTGAAAAACCACTTCAGCAATGATGAGCTCAGGAAAGAGAGGGCACAGTTACGGTGAACAGTCTATGCTGCAGGCACCTGGCTCGTCTCTGACACCAAACCCCTGATGGCTTACGACACCGGTAGAGGGTGGTTCCAAGCTGGAAGACTAGGAGAGAGGTAAAGGCCTCTGCAATGTCTGCAGAGTCTGCTATTGGTCCGTGTACTGGAAATCCGTCCGTGCATTGTTGGAAAAGTTTATCTGACCTGAGGTCCCTCGCTGATGCATTTCGACCAGAATCTTCGGTAGCCAGTCCAAGCTAGTCAACTAGTCAAACTTTCTATCATTATAAAATAACTAAAGCACCCTCCATGTCATGTCAGACATCCTGCCAGGATGTACGCAGTCCTAAGTGTGGGCTAGAAGCCAAAGCCAGCTTGTCTGAATTAAAAGCTCGGGCGCTTTTCCTCATACTCCTTGGGGCAGCACAGGACTGAAAAAGCACCGTGCTGTCTTAATATCTGTGAGGGGCATTCTTAGGAAAAACAAAAGTTGGGATCTTTTTTCCCCTTTATTCTACAACTTTTCTACAAAAGAATAACCAGAAGTTAATGTTAGCTATGGGAGAAAAAATATTTTACACACATCCCAGGAGGTAGGCTTTCTTTTTATTTTCCCCAAAGAAGAAAGCCAACAAGTGTCCTCAACAAGAGGCAGAGACTTCAGGTCATCTGTCAATCATCGTACTCCCTGATGCCCCCAGAACTCAATTGGGTGACTACTGTTTTTATAAAAGATGTAAGTCTGAGATTGGGAAAGTAGGTAGCTCTCGGCTATACCTGAAGGCCCCTACTCACCCCAATTCAATGACAACCTATGGTGGCAAATGACAGTAATAGCTAACATTTATTGTGGGTTTATATGTGCCAAATGTTATTCTTAAGACTTTGTACTTATTACTTTAATTAATCTGTGCACAAGCCTAGCAGGCAGGTACTGCTATCCCCCTCTGTAGAGATGAGGAAATGGAGGCAAGGAGAGGGATTAAGGAACTTCAAGGTCACAGAGCTGTTGGTGATGCTAGAACTATACACCTCGAGGTAACTGTGAAACAATTCAACCTGTCACAATCCTAGCACACTATAAATGGTCCAGAATTGACATGCAGAGTTTGTAGTTCGGTCAAGGAACTGAAGGTGAGTCACCATGTTCCAGCAGGCATTTTAGCTGACACGCACATGAATATTTCTAAGGCTGATCCAAGCCATAATGACACTAGAGTCCGTGAATCACATCATGGGGGGCTGAGGGAGAACTTAGAGGTTCCTACAACGGAATCATAAAACTATGTCAGCCTTGGCTGGTGTGGCTCAGTGGAATGAGTGCTGGCCTGCAAACTGAAAGGTCACTGGTTCAATTCCTAGTCAGGGCACATGCCTGGGTGCAAGAGGCAAAAAAGATAGATGTATCTTTTGCATACTGATGTTGCTCTCCCACTCTCTCCCTCCCTTCCCCTCGCTCTAAAAATAAATAAATTAAAAAAAAAAAAAAAACTGGACTTCTGGCCAAGATGGAGGCGTAGGTGGACACACTGTGCCTCCTCTCACAACTAAAATTAAGGACAACAAAGATTTAGAAACAAGAAAACAACCAGAACTGATAGAAAATTGAACTGTATGGAAGTCCAACAACCATTCATCCAGACTGATAAGAGGGGTGGAGTCTTGGCAGGAAGAAGTGGAGGTGCTGACCGGGCACGCAGGCAGCAGCAGCAGCTGGCAGATCCCAGGTGCACAGGCGGCAGCTAGCAGACCCCTGGCATGGGGTGGCAGCTGTGCAGACCCACTGAGGCCGTGCAAGGGGGCTGTCTGACCAGGTGGTCCACATTTGCGCGCAGATAATCCAGGCAAAGGGGAAGCAACAGAAGGGACTGGAATCCGAGAGGGAGCAGAGCAAGCACCATTGTTTCCTCTCAGACCCCGCCCCCACATACAGCATCACTACCCAGCGACTGGGCTGCCCTGCCCTGGGGAACACCTAAGGCTTCACCCCTCACTACCTAACAGCCGTGACTAGACCAAAAACAAACAAACAAACAAACAAACAAAAAACAAACAAAAATGGCTCAAACCGGAGAACAAATTAAAGCCCCAGAGCCAATTTATTTAAGTGACGATGAGTAGCCAACCTATCAGATGCACAATTCAAAGCCCTGGTGATCAGGATGCTCACAGAATTGGTTGATTTTGCTCACAAATTAGAGGAGCAAATGGAAGCTACAATAAGTGAAATGAAGAAAAACGCACTGGGAACCAATAGAGATGGGAGGAAAACTGGGACTCAAATCAATGGAGTGGACCACAAGGAAGAAAGAAACAACCAAACAGAAAACAAGAAAGAAACAAGAATTTAAAAAAATGAGGAGAGGCTTAGGAACATCCAGGACATCTTTAAACATCCCAACATCTGAATTATAGGGGTACCAGAAGGGGAAGAGGAAGAGCAACAAGTGGAAAACCTATCTGAACAAATAATAAAGGAACACTTCCCCAATCTGGCAAAGGAAATAGACTTCCAGGAAGTCCAGGAAGCTCAGAGAGTCCCAAAGAATTTGGACCCAAGGAGGAACACACCAAGACACATCATAATTAGCCAAGATTAAAATAAAGGAGAGAATTCTAGAAGCAGCAAGGGATAAGGGCACAGTCACCTACAAAGGAGTTCCCACCAGACTGTCAGATGATTTCTCAAAAGAGACCTTCCAAGCAAGAAGGGGCTGGAAAGAGGTATTCCAAGTCATGAAAGGCAAGGACCTACATCCAAGATTGCTCTATCCAGCAAAGCTGTCATTTAGAATGGAAGGGAAGATAAAGTGCTTCTCAGATA